>AYEL01071769.1:0-30563 GCA_000484575.1 Olivierus martensii
TTTGGTAGCACTTGTAGATGTGAGAAATGTAATGTGTTGTGTGTGGTTGCACGGGGCCTCTTTAAGTATTCTGTGCGATTTTTTTACGAGAGTTATCGCACCATCTATCTTCTTGAGTCCTATGTAGTCTTTGCCTAGTAACCGTAATCTTTGAATGAGTTTTCGTCTATTATTGATACTAAGCAGTTCGTTATTTATTTCATTCTCATCGTTCTCTGTATTATCTACATTATCGTTTACAGCTTCAAATAGTCCAGTTTCATGATTAAGTATTATGTTAAAGGTGGCACTGTTACTATTGACCAAAATATTTGAGATGGAATTTTCCAATGGAATAATTTCGTTTATACAGTCGGTTGACAGAGATACAACTGGCTCCACTTTTCCACTATCTAGATTATACAGGTCTGAGCAGTCACCTGCTAAAACGTCATTGACACAGTCTGATGAGACAGGAGTTGGAACCACAAAAATGCTTTGCTGTAGCATATCTGTTATATTTGTCATCTGTATGTCCATAAAATCAGTATTGTCAGCCATGGACCCTGTTTCCTCCTGTTGTAAAAAAAAACGTAATTAGTAGGTGGTTTTGGGTAAGTTAGTGATGAAGTACGTAAAGGCAAACGACATCACGCTTTTAGGAGAAGTAGTTTTGGTTTTTGTAATGGTTGTGACATAAGGGATGGTAGGATAATGGCATTACAATGCACAAATATGAAAAAAATATAAATCATATAAAATAACTTTTTGTTATGTATTTAAGAAATTATCAGCTTGAGGCCATATAGCGATAGATTGGGCGGTCCTGAGAGAGAATATTGTAATAAATTGCATAATTACAAGACTAATTTATTGTACATAAAATTATCAGATCGATCATTTCTCTGTGGATCTGTAAATGAGCAAGCGAGAAAGGAAAAATAGCAATTTATTCCCAACTTATGTCTAAAAGAACTACCATCTGATGTTCGCCGTCTAGTTTTTACATTTCTCACATCTACAAGTGGGCATTGTTAATACTATATAAAACCATAAAAATCTCATTTTTGCAAAAATAGCATTTGTCTGGTTTTGCAGGTGCAGCGACGACATATCCCCTCATCCATTTGCCTTGGTTGACAGCTCATATTTGTAAACAAGATATCAAAATTCATTTTTAAATTTTTCTAAGGAATATTTCCATTAATCATGATACTGTCCGGCTGAGCGAAATGTGTAGTTTTGATCATGCACATTAGTACAAGATCGGGATGTCTCCATTATCCAAATAGAGAGAGTCATGTACCAACAATGTGTTCGTGTTCGAAAGTTCGAAATTGCTTATATTATGTTTTCGAACTTTGTAAAAAAATAAAATTTATTTATTAAAATAAATTTGCTTTTTTTTAATATTTCTTTATAGAAATTACAAAGAAGAAATGATCTTTCTGAGTCTGAATAATGATTTTCAGTTTTATGAGTTGTCAGTGGGGACATTCACATAGGCGACTCTCCCTATTTGGATAATGGAGACGTCCCGATCTTATACTAATGCGTATGATCAAAACTGCACATTTTGCTCAGCCGGACAGTACCAACCTATAATCATGTGCCAAAATTAGGCAGTTCTATTAATAAAAATCCTTGCAATGAATATACATCATCGATCATTTCTTTTGGAATGACAAACAGTAATAGCCTTTTGTGGATTGTCTTCGCTTAGAGTAACAAACAGTAATAAAACACTAAAAAGGAATAATGGGCACAATTTCAATAATTGTAAAGCTGGTCAAATGTAGTATGAAACAAGAGAGGTCAACATATAGGTCAAATTTCTTTAAAGGATCAGAGTTAAAATCTGTGATGTTTTGAGATATACAATACAGTTTATAGATTTTTCAGTATAGTTGTATAGATTGCTATAATAGTGATTTTTTTTCACTAAACTAACTTTTACAGTTATTTGCAAGTAGATAATTTCTCTAATGACGTCAAGAAAGTTCAGGGTGATAATTTGTATTCATGGCGACACTTCAGTGCAGATACACCTTCAAATGAGTAGCAAGAAATTGCAGACTCAATAAATTATTTAAATTCAATAGAAACTTCTAAGATTCTTCCTAAAATTGGATTTAAAATGCAGAATGATTGTAATGCTAAAAAATATATCATCATCAAATTAATCATTGATTAATGATTAATTTTCTCAAATGATTAATTTATAAATCTTGTAATTTTCGTATTTTTATTTAAACGAATTATTTTAAATAAAATAAAAATAATTAAATAAAAAAAATTTAAATAAAAATGCGAAAATTAAGATAATCTTTTGTATATGATTGTAATGACTAATAATAACTAGCTAAACGAATCTATACAACTATACTTCCACTTGTTATCATAAAAACTATAAGTCCGTTATAGCACAAATTCACAGTGGAAAAACTTTTTAGAAAACCAGAGAAGCGCTTTCAGCTTTATTAAGCTATCTTCAACTCATTAATAACTAGCTTAAAATAAAATCTCATTTGTCTATATAAAATTTTTTTATACAAAATTTAATGTGATGCTATGGTGTTGTGTGCATGCACTTTTCACACTTTTTAATGAAAGTAGAAAAATATTTATATATTTACTTCAAAATAAAAAAAATTATTTACAGTAAATTCCTGAATTTATGTACTCCTAGTTTCAGAGATATGTATCATGTATAAGCTTTTTATTTTGCTAGTTTCATAAAATGGAAAGTAATAATTCATTTAACAATTATTTAAAAAAAAAATAACTCTTTACATTCTTAAATTTTCATATTTATGCTCACATTATGCTCATTAGTTTTATCTAGTTTGATTTTTTATGTAAAATAACAATCCAGAATATATTCAGCATTAGAATGACAAGGATTTATATTTACTTATGTCAATATACAAGTAGTCCTCTATTTACAGCAGTGTCATCAAAAAATTCTGTGATTGGTCAATGCATTTCCAGGGTTTCAGTCCATAATCCAATGATATGATATATGGAAATCATCCATTTTGTGTCTGATTCTTGCAGTTTTGTGTTTGTTAAATTTATTAAGCTAATGTAGTGTGATCTAGTAAATATTAGTTGTGAGAAATGTATAAATTTTGGGCATTTTCAACTTCCATTCATTCTGAATCATAATGGCAGGATCCAAAAACCAAACCTCATCGTAAGTCAAGAACTAACTATATAATGTTTTGAGAACAAGCTAAAATCGATTTTGTTTGTTTTCTAACTTTTATCTATGCAGATGTCCCTAGTTATATGCGATCTCACTTTATGCATTTCACTATAATGCGATTTTAAAAAATAACTTTTATCTATGCAGATATCCCTAGTTATATGCGATCTCACTTTATGCATTTCACTATAATGCGATTTTAAAAAATAAATTAATTTTTTAAATAAAACAAATTTTTGTTTTATTTAAAAAGTTATTTTACTTTTTAAATAAAATGAATTTTTGTTTAATTTCGAGTCCCACTCATCAGAGCTCACTAATGAAGAGCTTCTGGAAATGGAAAACAACATGAATGATGATGCTTTCCCATTTCCAGAAATTAGGAACTCTGTTCCTGAGCCCATCAGATGAGTCTCGACTGTTTCGTTAAAAAGTTGAAGATCATCAGCCTGTCATCACAGGGACTTTAAGAGAGCAAGAGAGTGATGATATAGACTCACCAGATCCAATCCATTAATCATTAAATTGAAGACTGTCAGAATTATGTAGAGTTTAGGTATTTATGACATTGTATTAATTATATTCATTCATTAAAATTTCTTTTGCTCGCAGGTATAAAGTTTTCATTTTTTTAAATTCTTCTCAAGAAACCCCTATGTCCTATCTCACCCATACTAAATTCAACTCACTTTACATGATTATTTCATAGATCCAATTAATTGCATAAAGCGAGGGACACCTGTATTCATATAATATTCTTATATATGATATAAATATAATATTTTTTGTTTTTTCAACAAATAAAATGATTAATAATGATATATAATTATTGTATTGTCTTATATAAGATTATCTTTCAGATTAACACAAATGATGATATTTCATCTAATGGATTTAAAACTGAAAAGGTAATAAATTTATCAAATTTATTTTTATATTATATGGTTTTATTTTTACTATAACTGTCAATTATAATATTATTTATAACGAGATTAGATTAAAAAAAAAATTAAGATTATTCTGAAGTATATTTTAAATAATACTAATAATCAAAGATAAAGAATCAATTTTGTTAAAAGATAAAGAATCAAGTGTGCTGGTACTCCTTAAGCTGACTATTTTCTACTCCATGTTAAATCCAGAACAGGATAAAAGTACAAATTTATGACTATGGTCAGTGCTTGAAGTAATTTCAAAAATCTAGTAGCCAAAAAAAATTTTTGATCACTAACACCCTCTCCTCTCCAAAAAAGGAAAAAAATGCATAAATTCACCAGCAAATATGTTTTTCACAACAGGATTGGGGAAGTACCACATGGTATGCGAGTTGTTCTTTTCACAACAACCACACCAAAAGTATCATGTCATATTTACATTCAAGCATTAATTTCAGACAGTGAAATAAATGCACGTCATTTCAATAAACAGTTACTAGACCATTTGCTAAAATATTTCAGGAGTTTTTAGAATTTTAAAAACGCCAAGATTTTTAAACATTAGGATGATAGAATTCTTTAGCAACAGGTATAATACAAAACTACACAGTTTGCATGTTACAGCTTATTTCAAGATGGTGGAGATTACATAAAAAAAATCTTTGCTATGCAATTGAAACATTTTATTCAAAGCTGTGAAATATAAAACTTCTAATTGGTTCAATTATGAAATGTATTACAAAATACAGTATACAAAGCTATTTTAGTAGTTTTTAAAGCCACATAACAAATAGTATCTGAGTTATGAACAAAATTTATATATGAAACTAATTTATAATTCAAGGAGTATCTATATATTCATTTTGAAGATTCAGATGAAAGTTTTATGATTAGAATTTTATCATTTCTATGATATTCTGAGATATGATCTGAACAAAAATGATAATATTTTTGAGTATTCTTTATTCAATACATTGATGATCAAATATATCAAATAAAATATTCTATAAAATATATTTCAGTGGCAATACAATATTTTGAATTTCTTATTGAAATTATTATGAGAATTTTGTGGTGGCTATTTGTTAATTTTTCAAGAACATAATTTTTTAATTTAAAAAATTCTATAATATTTACATTCTGAATCTTAATTCTCTGCTTTAAATTATTGTATTGATTGATAAATTCATTTTGAATTTTGTATTTTTTGTTTTTAGTTTGCAGTGAAACCAGCATTTCTTCAATTGTTAAAAACTGTTGGAGCTGATGGAAATTTATTCACTTTATCTCAGGTATATCTTATTTTTTGGAATTCACAGTAATGTATAGCTTCTGTTTTTTATTTGTTTATAATTTTGATAAATTTTTATTTTACAGGTATTAGGTTATATGAAGAATTATATTATTTCTCATAATTTATATGATAAAACAAATCCTAGACAAATATTTTGTGAGAATGATGAGCTAGGAAAAGTTTTAGGTGTAAATAAATTTACCATAGATGATGTGATGTAAGTTTAATTTTATTAATTATTTTTAAAATTAAAAAATTATGTGCAATTATATTCATCTTTGAATATGAGTAGGGAATGTTCCTTGAGTAACAAATATTTGTACTTATGAACATGATTTTTTTCTAAATTTGAAAAAATTATTAACAAAAATTGCATTTGTAGAATTGTTTATCATGATGTGAAAAAGTGTATGTTGGTTTACAGTGCCACAGTTATGTTAAAATAATTCTACACTTTACTGCATTTTGCTTGATTATTTTTCTTATAAAGTTAGTGTAAAGTTTTTGTTGTTAGACTAAACTGTTAATATGATTTGAAAACAGAAAATGAATGATAAGAATTATTCTATATCTAAAATAAAGTATTGAATATTCATGAAAGAGAAGGTGGATATAATAAAACAATGTGATAATCAGAAAAAATTATAGAAATTTTGGTATGAATCATTCAACTATTGTAACAATTATTGAAGACAAAGAACAAATTATGGAATATGTTAAAACCTATGTACTAATGAAATCAACAGTTATTACAAAGAGAAGAAGTAGTACAGTAGTAGATGAAATGTAAAAACTTTTAATTTTGTGGTTGGAGGTAAGAATCTGAAATGTATGCCAGTAGCTCTTAAATTAATTCAAGAGAAGGCTGTATCTTTAATGATGTTAAAGTTAAAATTGGTGAATTCTAATGAAGAAAATTTTTGGCTAGTCATGGTTGATTTGAGATTTAAAGCTAGAAATAATCCTCATAACATTAAGGCAAGTGTGAGGTTGCCAGTTTAGACAATATTGCTGCAGGGAAGTTTTCTGAGACTTTGACAGATATAATTTCTGAGGAGACTACGACACACTACAAATATTTTCAATATAGACAAAATCGGTTTATGTTGAAAAAAATGTATGAAAAAACATATTACCAAAGAAGAGACTAAAATGTCTGAGTTAAGATATCTAAAGATAGGTTAACACTTACTGGATGATAATGCAGCTTGTGACTACAAGTTTAAATCTCTGATAATTTATCATTTTACAAAAATTCAAAGACTTCAAAGGAATAAATAAAGCTTCTCTTCCAATATATTGGAAGAGAAACTTTAGCATATTTGAATGAACATGAACAGGCTTTTGGCTTGCAGTCTGTGGAGTGAACAAGGATAGGTAATGAGACATTTCTGGCAGAACGATATAGAGACTATGTTTAATAACAAACAACTTCCTTTATTATAGAGAGAGAGAGAGAGGGTTTACATTGATAATAGTATTTTTGCTGATTGCAGGAGTCTGTAAATAACTGCAAAAGCACTATGGAAATCAATTTTGTGGTTACAAATAAATTTTCGAGAATAGTTGAATACACAAATACAGAATCTGTGAATAACGAGAATCGACTGTAGCTAAAACATCTTTTCAGGCCATACAAAATTGCTTAGCAAACCAGATGCGGCTCCTGAGCTGCCAATTTGAGACCACTGATCTAGTTGTTATTATATTATTCAATAATGGGATGAAATCAATGAAAAGCATGATTTAGTTGTAATTTTAATTGAAAAATGTTATAAACTAATTATATCTTAGAATTTATGGGAAAGAAAAATTATTTTCTAATAAGATATTTCAGAATTTAGATATTATGTCCATGGTTAGTTTTTCTTAATGTCAGTTGTCAATCATTCTCTAATAACAGTGCTATCCATCATTGGTGCTATCACATATTGATTATATCTAATAATGCTAGCTGGACTCAGACCCTCAAATAATTTTTCTAACATAGGATTCAATCCTGACAAACATTGAAAAGTCAAAGCATTTCCACATAGTGAATCCAATTGATTGACCTATTATAATATTGTTTAAAACTAATATTGTGCACTTGAATTAGCACTCATATAAAATGTGATTGCCTAGTTTTCTACAACTATATTATAAGTTTTGAGCATGTTTTCTGTATTCTTATGTAGGAAATGTAAGAAATAGAACTGTTCTGCTGCCTTGAAATTTTTTTTTAATTTTTTAATTAAATAATTTAGGTTTTATTTGTAACATAATAGCAAATTGACATTAAATGTAGACATTAAACAAGGATCTACTGTACTGATATATAAACTTTAGTTTGAAAGATTCAATTTTAAATAATTTATTTCTATTTGAAAAACTAATATTTATAATTTTTTAATTTAGGAATTTACTGACACTTGTATTATATCGTTTGCCATTTAAAAAAGATTGTACTGGTAAGAATCTATTTAGTATTTTTAAAAGTAAAAGGCATTTTCAGTAATGTTGCAATTTTCTTTAAGATAGTAAAACTAAGATTACAAATATCTTAAAGAATTATATTAAAGAATAAAATTCAAATGAAAATTTGATACTGACCTGATTTTATTTTGTTTTTTATATAGATTCTTCAAATAATTCGTCAGTTGATGGCATGAAAAGATTATTAGGTTTGTGAATTATTTATAATAGGAAATTTATAATTAGCTCATAGTATAAAATCATAAATGATTTCTGATAAGCAGAAATTTCGAAAAAGCATTAAGTTGGATAGAAAAAAATTATAAAAAATAATTTTGAATATCTTTAGTGGAAGAAAATGTAGAGAGTAAAAAGCTTCGACTAGAAGAACAGTCACAAGCTATAACTAGGCCTCTCTCACCTATTGTTATTTGCATTCCTGAAAAACCTGATTATGATAGTAATTGTGAAACAGATTTAAGTATTCAGGTATTGATATTTGCAGTTATTTGTTATTGTGCTGATATAACTTTAAATCATTGTTAAATTTTTATAATTATAAAGTATATATAATTAATTTTTTAATAAGGTTTTGATGCTTTATAATCTGATTCTGATGTGTCAGAATTTAATTTAGAGATTGTTGAATTCTGTTCATTACAGTTAAAAATTTTGAAGTAAAAAAATAACACGAAAATGTATAAATTAATACATTTTATACTAATTTAATTAACAAAATCTGAATTATCTCATGATATCTTGAGTGAGAAATTTTTGCAAGAACATATTTGAAATTAATTCTGGCATTGTTTTTTGTTTTGTCTTTTGATTTCTAAATCAAAAGAATTCATTGTTATCAACTGTAATTAAATATTTATAAGCATACCTCATTTTACATTGCTTTGCTAATATGGCACCTCTTAATTATATTCCATGTTTTTATTTTATATCTCAAAAGGAAAATTATTTGCAAAATAATAATTAATTTATGTTTTACATAGCTATTCTATCATATAGACAAACCATGCTCGGAGATCTCATAAACTGGAGGTGTGAGACTTGGAATTGAACCTCGTCTTCCAAGGTACACAATGCTTTATCACACACTCATCTGACCAAGTGTTTTTAAGCCTAAGAATATTGTGAATTTAATAATAATGTAAATATATTTTTAGGCTTTTTTATTCATTAGAAAATGAAAAAGGCTGTGATTTTTCTGTATATAAATTGCTTTACAGTAGTTGTCTGGAACATAAGTGCCATAATAACAAAATATTATAGTAGTTATCAGCAGTTATTTGTGTATTAGGTGATTTCATAATAGTCTACCTGACTAAACCTGGCACTTCAGATAATATATAGGTTAAATTCACTGTCTTCTAAAGAGTGACAGTAAACCAATTAATGAGGGGGGACTATGAGAAGTTTTAAACTGATTAACAATGTTGGCAAAAGTAAAGAATAGATGATCTAAATACCATGTTTAAGTGTTTGGATTTTATTTTCCTGCTATTTCAGATCAAACATTTTTAATGATCTGTTTTTTATTTTAATATTTGTTGTTTGCAGAGAATTAAATATTTGTTATGACAATCACTTAATTGAAAGCAAATAAAATTTTAAAAAGTCAAACTTGAGAAATCATTCAGAATGTTGTTCATTTATGGAAGATGAAAAATGCAAGCAAGCTCCTATCAGTAACTTCAACAATTCAAATGAATTATACTATAAAAACCAGTACACTGCTTTTTGCTAATATATTTTTACAGCTGTAAAAGCAGGAATATTAATATACCTTTATAAATTACACTCACATTCTATATTACACAGTTTTATTCGTTTTAAACTGAAGCGCTTTCGGTATATACATAGTCCTCTTCAGCGGTATAAACTAACTGTTTATAGAACATCGAATGTAGAATATGAGAACTAATTTAAATTAAGCAACTTAAATTCGTTACATAGGAACAAAACATTAATGTCTACAACATGTATAACTATATAATAATTCAAAACTATGTTTAAAATATCATTAATACTATACACGACATAAATATATTACATTAATGTAGAAAATTATTGTTATGGATGATGTCACTATTATGGTATTGGATTATGGTTGATTACTGTTTTCATTTTTTCTGGCACCAAATCCATGCTGGACTAATGTATTTGGTTCTATGGTGTTTATCAAGTTATATCCTTTTAATTTCTTATCTATTATGCTGATCATTTCCGCTATTCTGCCTTTCAGTGGATTGTACTCTTTCCTAATAACTTTAGCGTCATCTCAGTTTATAACTGTTTTGAAGTTAGCAATTCTTTGTGACAGCGACGTATTGTTACTGTTTCCTTCAGTGTCTTTTTTGTGCTCTATTATTCTTTTATGTGACGAGCAAGAAGTGTACTCTATGTACATTTCATCCCACTGAGTGTCTAAATTTTTAAGGGGAATCTTGTATGCCTCGGCAGACTCATTTCGCGTACAGGTACAGTATACCTGGCAGATGGTTTAAACGAATAAAATTGTGTAATATAGAATCTGAGTGTAATTTATAAAGGTATATTAATACTCCTGCTTTTAGAGCTGTAAAAATATTGTAATTCAAATGAATGCACATCAGATCAAAATACTACAGGAGTTTCTATAAAAACAATATATTGAATAAAGAAGTGAATTTCATATGAAGAGCTTTTTGTATACATGCAGAAACAACCAAGAAAGGCACGAAAATGTGATTTGCACAATTTTGATAAATGTGTTATTCATCTGATAATTCATAATTTGTATAAAAATAAAGAAATTTTAATAATATCTTCTCTATTAAAAAAACTTAAAAATGATACTGGTTTTGATGGTAGAAGTACATTGCATAAAATTTTAAAAGATATAGGCTTCAGATGGAGATGGAATGGAAGAAAATTTTTAATAAAAAAGCTTGTTATTATGGAAAAACATATTGAGAATTAAAGAAAAATGATGTTTTGCCTAATCCAGTCAGTAGTTAGACCTGGAATTACCAAGACAAAACATGGTTTTGACTACTTAAGCATCATCTAAAGCAGGGGTTCCCAAAGTTTTCCTAGGTGGGTCAAATTGTAAATTCCAAAATATTTGGAAGGCAAAAAAAGTGTTATGGAAAAATATGTTCAAATCGATAAAAAGTTAGACACAAGGGAAAGATTTTATACTAATTTTATAGCATAATTGTTCTTTATTTATGACAATAATTACTTTTTATTACAAATTGTTTTAAAATAACACATTTCAAAAATAATTAAAAAAAATAACTAAATAATTGTAAATAAAAAAGAAAAAAATAAATTCATCAATCTGAGATATGTGACTTGTGCAGTTGTTTTTTTTTTTTTTAAATATCATTGAGCCTTGGTTCTAAGTTGATTGAATGTATTTTTAACACTGCTTGTAAAAGTTCATCAGTTAATTTTAATCTCAATTTGAACTTATTAATACTCATGATTGAGAGAGTTTTTTGCATATATGTGCTTCCAAATAATGAAAACATATTTGGAAGCACTTATACCTTCATATATATAAGTGCTTCCAAATAATGAAAACATATTTGGAAGCACTTATTATATATTAGTGCTTCCAAATAATGAAAACATATTTGGAAGCACTTATACATGTAATTTTTAACTGAACAGATCGGAAGAGCGGTTCAGCAGGAATGCCGAGACCAACCGAACAATTTTTAATTATAAGATGGTAAAATTTATTAGTTTACATTTTTGTATTTGGAAGCACTTATACATGTATTTTTTTAACTGAACAATTTTTAATATGATAAAATTGCACTTATACATGTATTTTTTTAACTGAATAATTTTTAATTATATGATAAAATTTATTTATTTTTTTGTAAAAATATAAATTATATCCATGAATTCAAGATGGCGGATGATCTGACATCGCAGGCCACATTTCTAGGGTTTGAGGGTCGCATTTGGCCCGCAGGCCGCACTTTGAAAACCTCTGATCTAAAGGAAGGTAGTGAAAAAATGGCAGTATTGAATGTTCCACTATCAAAAGGTCATTTTATTATTTCCCATCCAGGATTTGTCCTTTTTTAGCCTATGAAGGAAATCATGGTTTATAAGATTGGGTCAATATTTCTCTTTGTCTGTCTGATACTCCCACTAATAACTTTTGAACTAGTTAGGTGATTTTCATAAAATTTGATAGTGATATTCTGCCATTAAAGGATACCTCGACATTGCATCTTTAATCCTATTGGATCAACTAATCCTGCAAAATACAATTTCATTGTTTTTTTTTTTTTTTTTTAAGCTTGGTGGCTAAAGAGAATGCCCCTCTCCACTCAAAAAGAGTACTAAGGGAGCTGAAATAGGGGAAGTGAGTAAGGAAAAAAAAATAAAGTGCAAAGTACCTATTAAACAAGACCTATATGATGACTAAAGCAAGTACCTAAACCTACAGTGTAAGTGAAAGGGAGCTAGGATAACGTTAGTAAAAAGAGAGGTTAAGATGGCAAGATGTTAGAAAGAAATAGTTAGTAAATTAGGAAACTAAATTTAGGGAACATTCACAATTTCATTGTTATTATAATTTTAATTTATATTGTTGCCAGTAGATGGCACTAAGTGTTAGCAGTGTAGGAGTAACATATGGCTTATCTAATTTCTTAACACAACACAATCTGTCATAATGATGCCATACCCCCAAATTGACATCATGACATCACAAAACATTTATAATTACAATTTCATGATGGCATAATAATGCATGACATTGTAATAACCAGCAGAGATGCCATGATATCTCTGCTGATGATACAGAGTGATCTGTATCTACTGATGATAGAGTGATTCAAAAATTTATTATATATGCTTATCAAATGTTTTATTTGTTTATAACTTTATAAGATAAATTTATCTCAATATATTTTTGAAAAATTGAAATAATATAAAAAAATTGATCCACAAAAGAAAATTAAATAACAATGCAATACATCTGAGCAGTCAAAAAAAATTTCAATCAGTTATGAAACATGTGTACATATACACACATGCATGCATGTACACATGAAATTATACATATAAAAATTCTTTTATGCAGACCAACCTGATATACAGGTCAACAGCACATATAAATAAAAAATATAAAAAAAATCAACAAAAATCACAGAAAAATATTTGAAAACGAGCATAATAATCTATGAATGTTGAAGAAAATGAAAAAGAATGAAAAACCTTTGTATTTTGAATCTATTTTTATTTAAAGCAAAAAAAAAAAGATGAAAATTGTTCGTTTCATAAAATCTTTAAATGCCATCGTTACACAGTTTGTGGCATGTAATACATCTTTGTATGCCATTATCGCCGAGAAGGCTAAAACCAAAAATTACATTTTTAGAATTGTGTTATAAGGAAAATTATTAAGTACTATCTGTAAATGAGTTTCTTAGGATAAATAATTTTTTTACATATAGATAAATTGTTTGAAGAAAGAATAATATAATTCTATATTTTAGAAAAATCTTGAAAAATTTTTCTAAAATATAGAATTTAATCTTGAAAAATTGAAATTTCTGTTTCAAGTGAATTTGTAAACATTTTCCTTAGGATAGAGATCAAATTATCATTATAATCACTAAATGATTTTTAAATAAATGTATCTGAATAATAATAAGGAATATTAAAATTAATAACTGTTTTCATTCAATATATTTAATAAACAGTACAGAAAACCCTGATTTATAATCATTCACTTTATGACTCCTATATTTATAAGTTTTATTTTCATGAAATATATATCTAAAATTCAGATATATACTAGGAACAACTTGAGTTTACAATAGCACACAGCACAGAATCTAATAATATCCTAACACAGGAAAATATATCAGTTATATTTAGCAATTTATAACTATTACTTGAATGGGATGCATCCTCCTCATTACTTTTCACTTTATAGGTATTTTTATACATTTTTGATTTTTGTTCTATTTTCATATTTAAGAATTTTAAAAAATATTTTCTGTAATTTTCTTTTATATTGAACTTTATTTTTAGATAATGTCATGAACACAACTACTATTTTTAATATTGTGCTTGTAAGAAATAAGGATTTGACTTATAACAGCTTGAGTTTTGACAATAATTTAGATCATATAAATGGGGGAATTAGTATTCTTATAGATTTTGCATTGTCAACATGCTATTTGGATTTTTGTTCATCTGTATGATAGCTAATTAGATATAATTATCTGAATTTGAAAATTTTCCATTGTAAATGGGAATTGTTAGCATATATATGGGATTTTAAAGTTATATTTCATGAAAATAATGATCATAAATTTTGGGGAATCTTAAGATAAGTATTTATAAGTCATTGTTCCTGTATATTCATCAAATATAATTAACTCTGTTTATTCAATATTCTAATTATTCATTTTAATATTCCTTATTATTCAGTTATATTTATTTAAAAACTACTTAATGATGATGATGATATTTTTTGTCTCTATCCTGAGAAAAATGTTTTCATTTTTTATTTATCATTTCATGAATGTCCCAAAGACCATCAGGATTACTATATAACAGTATAAATATGTTTCTTAATAAATGTGTTTTTTTTCCCCCTTCTATATTGCAAAAATATTTGCTACTTTTAATTAACATTAATAACATAGTTTTCGTTGGATTCTTTTGGCCACAACCTAACATTAGCTTAAAAAGAAAATTTAAGATAAAATGAATATTTGAATTCTTACTTCTAGTGTTAAATTTTATCTACATCATTCTATAATGTGTATGATTGTGAGAATAACTCATTTTTATCAAAACTCTTATCATATACTGCATTTATAATGAATTATTACTGTTTTTTGTCATGGAATATTTTAATTAACAAATTAATGTTTTTTTATTCAGTTTTAAACATACATTTTGATATATTGTAGGAATCATTAGCCTATATATATTCAGTTTATATAATATTATTAATCTTTGTGAAATTGTCACTTTGACTCTTAAAAATTCTAATTTTATTGTGTATAATAATTAAAATTTAAACAAACTAGTTAAATTAAAAAGCAAGTTCAGCTTTCGGTACAAAATAGAATGTTATACTTTGTGAGCATTCTAAAATTCTAAAGATGCAACAATTTTAAATTTAAAATTAAAAACAAAAGATGCAAGAAAATAGTTTTTCTTTTTGCAAAAATGTAGTCTACCTGACAATAATAAAGATTATACAAAAATAGAAATTAATTATAACTATAGATGAAAAAACAACTTAAAATAGTATATACGACAAACACAAATAGCATTAAATATAGTTTTCATAGTATAATACAAGACAATTATGTAAAACATGAATTATTTATAATCTGGTTTTTATAGACATGATTATCTCTCTATATGTACTATGCTCTGCCTATATAAGATAGCAATAGTCTGATTTTATCAGATATGATTATACATAATTCATGTTTTACATAATTATCTTATATTATACTATCACAACTATATTTAATGCTACTTCAGTTTGTCATGTAGATTTTTGTTTTTCATCTATAGTTATAGTTAAATTTCTATTTTTGTACAATCTTATGCATTTTATTATTGTCAAGTAGATTAGCTTTTTATAAAATTATAGTCTCTTTTAGAACTTTAAAATGCTTCTTGAAGAATAGTATCTATTTTATATTGAAAGCTGAATGACTGTTTGGTAGCTGAAAGTGTTACTTTGTTTCTTGTGTTCACTTTTATGAGATTAAACATTTTTTTTCTGATACTGAGCTTGGTAGATATTTTGTTTATAAATATAAATTATTTATTTATTTCAAAAATAGTTTCAATCTAATTGCTTTTAATTTAATCTGCTCATATAAAAATAAAAATGAATGTCACAATGAAAAGTAAAAGCAGAAAATGTCATAATTCTTAGTGAGTTAAACAGGAACCTGCAAAAAAGAAAAACTGAGGAATTTAAGAAAACTAATTTCAGAAGAATTTTTGGTAAGTTAAAGTTTATTACGTATCTTTTATTGTTTTATAGTATTCATATAATCTTAAGTGTAAGGTTATTCACAGTTCAAATTTTAATTAACTATTTTTAATGTATTAAAAATAATTTTAATCCGTTAAAAATTATAGTTAAATATAGGTTTAAATAAACTGTTTCCAACTGCTCTTTGTGAATTGAAAACATTTTCACAAACAAAAAATTTTAATTTCTGCAGTTTTTGAGCAATTTTTTAATTTATTACTTTTTGCAAAAGCAAAAAGGTACAAAAACAGTTGATTTATAATTTTTTCCTTCTTATTTGTTAGTTTTATCTAAAATTGTTTATAAATCATATTCAGCCTTTGAGTTATATAATGCAATACAAATATATATTAAAATTTTAAATTGCATGAAATTTAAAAGTTAATAATTGAAAAAACTTTTGTTATAAAATTAAAAATTCTGATAAGTATTATTATTATTTTGTATAAATTTTGTTAATAGGACATCAACAAAATTTATATTAATTATCAGATGATGAATTATAGTCCAAGAGTAAATTGAAACTTTTGATATTAGATAACACAATTTTTAAATATCAAGTAATATTTTCTTCATATATGAACAGATATAGAATTACTTCAAAAATTAAAAATATTTAGCCTTTCAATATTCATAGTAATAAGTTCTGAATACTCTTGCAAAGAAGAAATTTGCAAATCGACATTTTGAAAAAATTTACATAGGTGTTGAGTTCAGGCCCTTAATATAAATTATTCAAGAAGTGGAATCCAAATTCTTTGGATGGAAAACAGACATGTTTCTATGTGAACAGTCTAACCAGTTGTAGTGAGTAGTATACAGGGTGTTTTCTAGCACCTGTACCACCCTTTTTTCTCAGAAATACGATGAGATAGGAAGTAGGGAAAAAAATTTTGATTACCAAAGTATATTTGAAGAATCGAATGGGTATGATAAAAATTTTGTGGGCCCATTGGAAGTAGGGGCACAAGGGGTCAATATGAAATCTCCAATGGAAACCAATGCCGATTTTGACATAATTGGATAGTTCCGATGGAAACCAATACTGATTTTGGCAAAATTGGATAGAACTGTGAAAAACAAACAACTTCTGTTTTGAAAGTTTTTAATATCACTTACAGATTGTGAGATATCACAAAAAAAAAGATGCCGCCACATGTACTGCTGATTGGGCTATTCAAGCAGTAAGAAGAATAAAAATCAGACAAAGGGCATTTGTGTACATTGCCAAACATTATTGTGCATCTTTGTACATTGCCAAACATTATTGAAGCAGCAAAGAGCAGTAATTTGCAAATTTAAGATGAATTCTGGTACTCGGTAGTAGCACTCGAACTGCAGGTGTGACAAGTCTTTCGCCATCACAGTTCAGCATGGAGCCATACTCAAGAACAAGGGTTTCTGGACTTGTTTCAGCCTTTATGAGCACCATGATGTACACAGATGCCCTCTGTCAGATTCTTCCTTTTATTATTGCTTGAATAATCCATGCGGTGGCATCTTTTTTGTGGTATCTCACAATACGTAAGTGATATTAAAAAAAACTTTCAAAACAGAAGTTGTTTGTTTTTCACTGTTCTATCCAATTATGCCAAAATCAGCATTGGTTTCCATTGGAGATTTTATAGTTGACTCCTTGTGTCCCTACTTCCGATGGGCCCACAAAATTTTTATATATGACCCCTTGTGCCCCTACTTCCTATGGGCCCACAAAATTTTTATCATGCCCGTCCCTTGTGTTCCTACTTCCAATGGGCCCACAAAATTTTTATCATGCCCATCCGATTCTTCGGATATACTTTGGTAATCAAAATTTTTTCCCCCTACTTTCTATCTCATCACATTTCCAAGTAAAAAAGGTGGT
Organism: Olivierus martensii; assembly: GCA_000484575.1. NCBI lineage: Eukaryota > Metazoa > Arthropoda > Arachnida > Scorpiones > Buthidae > Olivierus > Olivierus martensii. The sequence continues at coordinate 17,773 of AYEL01071769.1, forward strand.
ACGGGTGCCAGAAAACACCCTGTATAATGGAATAGTTTGTTTTCAGAATTATAGCTTAATAGGCTGTGATTTTTTATTGCTAAAACATTTCCATCTGCTATTTTTATGTATTTACTGTATATAATTAATGTCAGTATAATGTATTAGATTGCTACTTACATCGATTAACATAAAAAGTTCAAATGCTTTTAATGAAAGGTTAATAATACTTTTAATTTAGTTAATAGTCACTTCCATGTGATTCTATTTCTATGCTTTCAATCACGTTGAAGCATACAGCCTAAGGATAAGATTTTTAGACATATTCAGATTTTATGGTTATCTTGCAAATATTTAAATTTGTGAATGCTAATTTTCAAATGTTGGAGTGCTGTAATTATAAATTTGCAAATATCATGAATAATGAAGCTATATATGTTTCAATAAATATAACTATTGTTATAATAAAAATTTATATAAGTTTATCTTATGTTTCTTGAGTAAAATTGAAAAACCGATCTTGTTTTTATGGCTTTCTATTGAAATTTTTTTCTATTAATTTATATATCACATATTTGTAAACAGTATTTTTGAAATTAGATTTACTATAATATTAGAAAATAAAAATATATAAGGAAATAATTATTTTTATGAAGAACATTTTAGTAACATAAAAGTTTGTTTTTTAACTGCTTTGGTGACTAAATAATCAAAATATAGCAAATAGATTATTAGCACATGAAGCAGTGTCATCAACACACAAAAATATATTTTATTCAGAAACATTTTCCATATCATAGATATCCTCATCAGCTTTGTTTAGAACAATAAGCATGTATTAGATGTTATTGTTCTAAACAGAAAGCTGATGAGGATATCTATAATATCGAAAATGTTTCTGAATAAAATATATTTTTGTGTGTCGTTGACACTGCTTAATGTGCTAATGTATTTTTATATTTTAACATTTTGGTAAATTTTTGAATAAATTAAAAAGTTTTATTTATTTACCCTCTGACTGTTAAATTTTTCTTATTTAGTAATAAGAGATGTTAAGATTATTTTAGGAATTTTTTTAATAATAAACCATCAACAATGAATTAGAAAGATCCACTTAATTAAATAAATTGATGCTTCATCAATGATCATTATGTTAATTTATATCATAAAATACATTTCATGACATAACTTTTTCATGACTTTCTAGTATCGTTGTTTGTAACTGTGAAAATTATTTTGTCATTATAGGTTTGGATATACTATATTAAATTGGATGGAAAATAAATAAAATTTTTATATTAAATCAGAATTAACAGATTTGAATAATCTGGTAAGTTTTAAAATTTTGATTAAATAACTATGCTCTTTACTGTTTTGGTTTAATGATGATGATAAAAGAAAATATAGATTTTTCAGTTTTGATCAGTACTATATAAATTATTCACCATGTAAATTATAAGAAAGACATGTTTTGTGGATTATTGTTTAATTATATCAAATTCATTATAAATGAAAGCAACATTATTATTCCTAAATATTTTAGTAGTTAATAAATTAATGCAATTATATGAAAAAAAATTATAAATTATTAAAATGTTTTTTGTTTATTTTAATCTTTTTTCTATATTTTTTTATTTAAAAGACAATAATCAAGTAATAAAAGTTTTATTGAAAGAAAAGCTGTATTAAATCAGCAGTAATTATTAATTTTTCAATCTTAAGTTTTAAAGAGTATAGGAAGGAATGTAGCTAAATAGCAATTATTGAAAGTACAATATGAGTATTACAGCACGAATCAAAAGTGGAAAAGTTCTTTTCCGCTTTTAATTCATGCTGTAATACTCGTAATTAAACAAGAAGTGGGATGAATCTATGCAATATTGAAAGTACAAATTAAGAGAGAAAATAATTTTATATTAATGTTACTATTGTCCATATTAGAATATACTTTACAACTTTTCCAGCCTCTTGTTTTTTTTTTTCATTAAATGGCACACGTTTATGTATGCACATAAAATTATTAATAAGTTTCATTAAAAATTATGTTAAATTAACATTGTAAAAATTGTAAAAACATATATTGTAAAATTTGTATTAGAAAGATAGGAAAAGTCATTTTATTTTGTTTGATGAATATTTCAAAATATAATTAATGATATTGAAATATAACAATTTTGTAGATTAATATTGTAAGCTAAAGTAAAATTGAACTTTCCATATTTAGAGATGGGTGTGAACCCACTCAAATCATTTTTATAAAGGTATATATAATAATTACCCCTTATAAGCTCTATATTTTGTGATGTTTGTTAAAATTCTACAATTCATTAATACTATATAGGTTTATAATCAAATAATTTTTTATTAAAAGTTTTGAATTATAAACTATTAAAACAATGGGTTCCTCAAAAATAATGTGATCATATCTTAATGATATGATTCCTGAATAAATTTTGCTATTTTAATTTGATGATGACTTCCTCAATGTTTTCTTACACCAAATCATTATTAATAATGACATATTCAGTAAATTTTCACCCTTTTCATTTATTAATGAATGATGAGTTTGAATAGCATTTCTTATATAAAAGAACTTTCTTTATAAAAGTTCTTTTATATAAGAAAATTTCTTTCTTTTTCTTATCAAATTGTATATATAGTAGAAAACAAAATAGTATCTCTATCCATGGCTCAATTATTTAAATGGTCTAATTAAAGTTAATATGACATTTATCAGCATCAAATTTTGTAGATCAACAACTTGCTTAAATTTTTCAAAAATTTTACCATCAACACAGGATAAACTTTTTTGAAATGCGCACACGCGCGCGCGTACACACACACACACACACACACACACACACACACACACACACACACACACCGTGCGCGCGCACACACACACACACACACACACAAGATGTATTACAACAGAACAATCCTAACAGACAAAACCATACACCACACCCTACCTAGCTACCTAATAATTCCTTAGTAATTTCTCTAATTCAGTGAGGAATTATTCATTTAATAATTAATGATATTGTTAGGTGTAACACTGTTTTAAGCATGATTTAACAAAACAAAACAACAGTATCAACAATTGTAAAAACAATCTTCCTAAGAATCCAAACAATTAATCTGTTTTGTCAAAAGATGCTTATTATAGTACACTTTCAGATTGTGAATAATGTCCCCCAAATACTGAATGCACAGCCTCATAGGTTGTTATTTAGTGTTTGGGGTCAAAACACAAGTTTGTTGGGCAAATTTTTGACATCAGGATGGGTCAACCATTTATTAACTATAATTGCAATATTTCATATTTAGTGTTTGGGGTCAAAACACAAGTTTGTTTGGCAAATTTTTGACATCAGGATGGGTCAACCATTTATTAACTATAATTGCAATATTTCACTTTTCAGTTGTAAATTTGTCATCCCTTTTGAAATATAGCTGAAGTTATCCAAGCCTTTTTATTGAGAAAATCAATTAGCAAAATTTTAACATGTTTAAAATAACTTGGATTTGCAAATATCTCAATAACTAATGAGTTTTTCAATGCCAATAGTATTGCACCAAACAAAAACTGTTAAATAATCCTTAAATTTTTTTATTACAAGAATAGTTATGACTCAAATGCTGAAAATCTGTTTTGCAATAACTTCCAAAAATACCATTTCATCTGCATTGAAAATACTATTTTTATAAAGTTGATAGAAAAACTATTCTCCCTAAAATTCAATCATTTACTAAAGCAGCAATAGTTCACCCTGAACAGTTTTGAAAATATTGTATGCATACTTACAAACAAATAGATGCAAGAATAACAATCAATATTCAAAGTTAAAATATAAGGTTTACTTTAATGTTTCTTACAGAGGTTCCAGTAAAGTACATTTCAAACCTGATTCTTTCATCAGTAATGATGTTATTTACAATATTCAGAAAAAATTTATATATATTGTAATTGCCTTCAAACAAGAGGAAGAGAGAAGGGAAAGTTAAATTTGTTATAGAAAGAAATTAAATTATAAGCTATAATTTATATCATCATAATAATTTTATTTAATTACCAATACAGGCAGTCCTCAACTTTTGTACATTCAACTTTCATACAATTTGCTATTTCATATATATTTAAAAATTTAAATTTTATTGATATATCCCAAAAATGCACATGCTTCATTGTACCCATACTCCCTTCTCTCCATCATTAGTCCTGTCCTTTTTCCAGTGTCATAGGTTCAGTCTTGATTTAGAATGTGTATTATTACGTTGTGTGTCGTCAGTTTATCTGTATTGGAGAGCATATATTTCATGTATGAAGGACAATAGAAAAAGTTAGTGTGTTACAGAATTCTTTATTTTATCAAGAAAAGAAAAAGAAAAGTATAATTCAACTATCTCTTGATAAATTTATAAAGAAAACACCAGATACTAATCAATAAATAATTGTAAAATAAATATTTTAAAAACACTTTTCTATATTTTTTTTACATTGCTCTACTTTTGTATATTTCAACTTTCGTGCGCATTTCAGAAACCAATTAAGTACAAAAGTTGAGGACTGCCTGCAATATAGTTGTGAAAGAGTTTTAATACATTCATCAATATAAGTTCTGTTTCTATTTAAACAGAAAGATTTAAATTATTACATTTTATTAATTTTATAATTATAATTTTTTATAATGAATAAACAAAATTTTCTCTATATCATATTTATTTTAATATCCATATAGAATTCTTTAATATTTTAATCCATTAATTAACAAAATTACTGTGCTGAATGTATTAAAAAATCTTTTAAGTTACAAAATTTCCCCACCTCAAAATTTCTTTTTATTATGTAAACTAACTATAATATTTTACTAAATATATGCTTATACAGTCGATTCTGCTTAATTGGGCCACCGGTTAATTGGGGCAGCCACTTTTTTGGGCCATATCTCAAAGAACGGAAACCAAACAAATAAACTAATACATAATTTATACACTTAATTGGGACAATAGCAGAAAAGAAATTTAGCAATTTTTGACATATTTTAGAGATTTTTTTGCAAGTTTGTCAACAATATGTATACTATTATTTGGCAACACTAGCATGATACAAATCAGTTATCTATATACTTACCTAGTGATATTCATTTATAATGTTGATTTTATTTAAAATTTTTAAATCTTTGCCATAGAAGAAAAATGATTTTGCACTTTCAGGTAAAATTGCTTTGCTGGATAAAATTAAAAGCCAGCCATTTATTCTTGAATAAAATTGCTTTGCTGGATAAAATTAAAAGCCACCGTAGACTCGTTGAAATAAACCAAACTCAAAAACTGCTTTGCTGGATAAAATTAAAAGCCAGCCTTTTAATACAAGCCATCGATTCATTGCTGAATAAAATTAGAAGCCAGCCATTTAATACAAGCTATCGTAGATTCCTGAATATTTGCCAAGATGCCAAGAAATGATTTTACACTTTCAAGTAAAATTGCTGGGCTGGATAAAATTAAAAAAGCACTATTTAAAGCATGCCATCATAAACTCGCTGATATAACTTATGTACCATAGCGCATTTCCTACAAGAAAATCGACTGCATGAGGAGTGGGCATTACAGAAAGAAATTCCAGACATCCAAAAGAAAGCGTGATGGAAAGGATCAAGAAGAAGCATTAAATCAAATGGTTTTCTATAAGAACTTTGAAGCCATCCTGTTACACTCACAAAAATGCACATCCAAAAAAAAGGGGAAAAAAAGCTCTAAACAGGATAAATACTTTATTAACAGAAACATTTTCGACCTTTCCTCTGATTGCAGCAGAGGTTGACCTACTGATAAGATCGAAAACGTTTCTGTTAATAAAGTATTTATCCTGTTTAGAGCTTTGTTTTTTGATGTGCATTTTTGGTTTTCTATAGTTAGCAGACGAGGTGTGAGTATCAGTAGTCGAGTGTTGAAAGCAAAGTCAGAGGAGATCACTAAAAAGCTAATAATTAGGTACCTATTTTAACAAAGCATTAAAACAGATATTTAATTATTATTTTTTTATCTACTTATTTATTTACCTATGTATTACATATTTTGGATTTTTTTATTAGTTCATTTAATTGGGCCAAAATGGATTAGTCCCAATATGTCTCAATTAAGGGATTTTTTTTATTAGTTCATTTAATTGGGCCAAAATGGATTAGTCCCAATATGTCTCAATTAAGCGGAATCGACTGTATTCCCATTTAAATTTGATATTGATTAATAACCATGAATATATCATTACAGACTGCTCCTGAGTTGTGCTTACTTTGATCTGCACAAACTATGGAGAAGCAACTACAGTTAATGTCATGGGAAGATAGCTGTATCTTTAATTAATCATATCCAGAAGTTCAAAATTTTAAAAATCATAAAAGAAATATATGACAATTTGTAAAAATACTAATTCATTTTTTGTTAATGATAGCATTTGAGGAATTTTCAGATATAAATTGAATTCATTTATTTAAATTATGATTTGTAACACACAAAAAATTTCAGATGTAATTAAAATTATGTAATTGTATAATAATAATAATTATAATAATGTAAGATTATTGAGTAATATGTAAATGAGCACATTGATCAATATGATTTGATACTTTAGTTGACTTTCAGATTTCTTTATTTGATAATCATAAAATCAATTTTAATATTCATTTTCATAACATCAAGTTTTTTGGAAAAACTATTACCATTTGCTTTACAAATGCTAATAGTAAAATGCAACTAAATGATTTTTTATTAAGTATTTTATTGTATTTTATCAAAAAAAAATTGATTTATAGATTCCTCCTAGGTTGAACTTATCTTGTTCAGAAGAAATTATTAATTGCATCAGTTTCTCAATATTATATATTTTTAATAATATGGGTATCCCTCCTGTAACATGATAGAGAGATTCCTAAAAATCACTGTGTTGTGTGAAATCATGTTATATGAGACCTGGAGTCAATACAAAAAGAAGAGTTATGTTCCAAAACCAATTAAAAACAAATAAGAAACTTATGTGGATTTAAAGAAAGTGTTTGTAGTTTCTAGTAATAAAAAGTGATTACTGCTATCAGTACTAGAGTTATTACAGTTGAATATTTAAAGTTTAAGCAGTGTATTCTAAAGTTATAAGAAACTTATTTATTATTAAAAATATTAATAACACAAAACAAAAAAAAATTGTGTGTAAGACAAAAGGAAAGAAAAAGTATACAGCCTATATAACATTCATTTAATAATTATATTTTCCTTACCATTGTTTTGTTAAAACAAGAACGTTTTTTTCCTTTAACAATATCAACTTCACTTTTTGAACTTTTTTTATGCTTTTAAAATTTGTGTATCTTCTGTTCTCTTTACAAAATCTGTAATCTTAACCCACTGCAAAACAATCATTTCTTAATATATAGTGGAAAAAAATTTATGAAAAAAAATTTTTATTCATTTTACATTCCTCTATTGAAAAATAAAAACTTACTTTTTATCCAAAACTGAATGTTTGAAGCACAAAATACTCGATTGTTGCCAATTAATTCAATTAACTCAATTTCAAATTGAAATTGAAAATAGACTGCATATCATTCTCTCACAGCAAACTATCAAAATTGCATTTATGACTAATTTAAGCAATGTATTTCCCAGTGATTGCATTTTGTGTGTATTGTGTGTCCATAGTGTGGATTTATAAAAATTAATGAAAATGTTGTGTGTTGTAGGAGAGTAAATGTAATTTTCTAAATATGTTAAGTAAAAACCATGTTGTAGAAATACCTTGTTATATGAGGGATTCTGCAGTTTTCAAATCGTATTAGAGAGAGACCATGTTGTAGGAAACTCTTATAGGAAAAATACCTGTACTAAGATTATAGGCATTCTTAAAAAGACAAAAAAACAGTTCACCTCTTGGTAGAATTCTGCTTAGAATTAAACTGTTTTTGTCGTTTTAATAATTTAATATTTTAAAATTTATAGTTTTTAATAATTATGAAAAAGTTCCAACATAATGAGAAATATTTACTGCAGAGTTTAGTATTCAGAATTGAATTATTTACATAATCAGCCAATATCCAAAATACAAATTTTTCAGGAGACTAAAAAAATATCTAGATGATGATGATCATCATCAGCTGGATGATCACATGGTAAAGCAGTGGCTTACTACATTGGAGGAGGATCTTGATTCAATTCTGGGTTTCTCAGGAGAGGTCCAAGCTCAGTCTGTTGAACTATATTTTTCAACTTTACAATTGATCCCTCAATGATAGGCAGTCTCTGGTGGATTCTAAAAGTGGCCACAGCCAAAAATATCCAATTGTGTGATTTGGCAGCATAATTAAAATTAAATTAAACCTATCACAAGAAATACTTAAGTCCAGAGGCATTGGTTGTTTTTATAAAAGTGCTCATTCTTTAAGAAATTACTTATTTTTATAAAACTGTGTTTCTTTTTTAAAGACATTAAATACTACTGGTATAAAATAAAAACCAGATATTGATATTTTTGGATATTGGCTGTTTTTGTAAGTAATTCTTCAATTATATTTTTAAAATGATAGTTTCATTTATGCAAAATGATTACAACACTTAAAGCAGGAATACTAATATATGTATACAAATAACGCTAAAATTATACATCAAATAAACTGAATAAACATTGTTTTAAGTGCTTTTGACTTACAAGGGTAAGTCAAAAATTATCTACACTTTTGACATAACTCTGCCTAAACTGTGCACACCGACTTCTGCCTGCACTTATTTTATTGTTATACTGTTGTGGTCATGCTATGAAAGTTTGATCCTAATTCTTCCATTTGTCTTCCTTTCCTTGCGGATCGATCATGGCTGCTCCATTAGAAGTTTGCACCAAAGAGGAACAGCGAGCAGTGATCCGATTCCTATGGTCAGAGGGTGACAAAGGGTCAGACACCCTCTGACCAGTCTTCTTGTGGATCGAGAAGTTTAAAAGTGGTCGAACAAGTGTAACGCATGAAGAGGGAGCAGGACGGCCATCAACCTCCACTACAGAAGACAACACTCGTAAACTTCTCGATCCACAAGAACACAGTTTTTCGTGATAGTGCACTTCCCCATATTGCGATGATAGTCTGCGATGAATATCTGACCCTTTGACACCCTCTGACCATAGGAATCGGATCACTGCTCGCTGTTCCTCTTTGGTGCAAACTTCTAATGGAGCAGCCATGATCGATCTGCAAGGAAAGGAAGACAAATGGAGGAATTAGGATCAAACTTTCATAGCATGACCACAACAGTATAACAATAAAATAAGCGTGGGCAGAAGTCGGTGTGCACAGTTTAGGCAGAGTTATGTCAAAAGTGTAGATAATTTTTGACTTACCCTCGTAGTTTCAGCCCTCATCAGTGGTACATTCTGTTATTATTTTAGTAATGGAATGTACCACTGATGAGGGCTGTAACTAAACTGAAAACACTTTGAATAAACTGAATAAACATTTTTTGGTGTGTAATTTTAATGTTTTATATACATATATTAGTATTCCTGCTTTAAGTGGTGAATTTTGAATTCATAAGAAGCAGTGTAGGTGAACCTTAGTTTCATTTATGATTGATTCAAAACAACATCTCCTTTATCATCATTTTAAAACTATACTATATGTATTTTATAATTTAAAAGGAATTTATAGGTAACTTTCAGTTTTGAGTTAATTTGTTATTGGAGAGAGAGTGTAAAAGAAAAACTTGTAAACCAGGAATTTATTCCTCATAAACATAATATTAAAAATGGGGTTCTATTTTCAAAATATAATTTATCCAAAATAATAAGTGAAGGCTAACAAAACAATAATTATGATTGAATAATGATTTATTTATATAAAGAAATGAAAACACAACCTTTAACATCAAGCTAATAATAATAAAAATGAGATGATTTGTTATATAAAGGTTAAAGATTTTTTATTCATCATCATTGACAGATGAATTATTGCTTAAGCACAATCTGGAAATAAAAGTTATTTATTATATTTATCCAATGAAGCTATTTTCACTTCCCATTTCATCATTTTGATTTTTCCTGTTTAGTAACAGACAACAAAATGATAACTTATAAATAGTAATACTAAATTGTATAGCTATTTATATGTTTGAAATGCTGCACTTTTAAATATTTAGGATTTATTTATTGCAATTAATGTTCATGTTTTCAATTTTTTTGATACTTGATTCTTGAAAGAGAGCTCCTAAACATGGAAACTTATGAGAACTACAGTGGCTCAAAAAAGTCTGCATACATGAAAAAGAGCTCCTAAACATGGAAACTTATGAGAACTACAGTGGCTCAAAAAAGTCTGCATACAATGCATTAACAAACAATAATCAATAGAAAAGCTACTAAATAACTTTAATAATTGATTGTAATGAAGGAAATAAATATTATCTGTATATATTCTGTGCACATTCAAATATTTAAAAATATTGGTCACAATATTTAAAAATTTTTCACATTTATACATACAAATGTACAAATTTGTGAACAAACATACAAATTTGTTCAGGAAGAAATGACACTTCTCAATTGAAAATATACATCAAAAAGTTTATGTACAAACAAATAAGTTTGCTTTTATACAAATGTATGACAATGTTAGTGAAATAATGAGAGAAAATATGTGTACACATCTACCAAAATGCTGGTTTGAAGAACTTAATACTTAAAATCTATAGAAAACCCTTTAATTTAGAAAAATATGGCAAGAAATGGATGAGAGATACCTTTTGATATTTTTCTATAATTTAACCATAAAGTTTCAAAATAAAGGATAAGTTCTTTGTCAGAGTGGAACAATTATTATTCATTTCCATTTGACTATCCTGAAAGTTATAGAAAATTTAAACTGAAGGAATATCAACTATAAGACAATGATCACAATGTTAGAAAGTACTATTGCTTCAGAGTGGAAAATAATGACCAATTTGTGCTCAGAAAATTGCAGCAGAGATGTCAAAATTTTATGGCAAATTCATTTGTCCAGAAACAATACAAAATATAATAAGAGCCAAATTTCACAGATACAACTATATATTTTGAATGTCAACAGTAAAAATGCTAGAATTTGCTAAAAATTTTATAAGGGAAATTTTAAGAATTTTGAAATAAGAGAGTCTGAATATATTAAACAACTAATGTTGTTTGAATATGATGATTGAAAAACTTTTTAGAGAAAACAAAATTAAGAATGCAATATGAAGAATGTATGCTTAATGGTGACACACACAGTAATAATAATATAGATTAAACAACTAATGTTATTTGAATATGATGATTGAAAAACTTTTTAGAGAAAACAAAACTAAGAATGCAATATGAAGAATGTATGCTTAATGGTGACACACACAGTAATAATAATATAGTTTGGGTATAATAGAAAATAGCATTAATTGCAATTTATTGAAATTACACTGGAAAGTTTGAATATTTAAATATATTGAAAATTAATTTTCATATCAGTGCAGAAAACTGGGACTTAGTATTAATTGTACTTGGTATATTCCAACATGATGATAATATGAAACATATTACATATAACCTAAAGTAATGACTGTTTCATGTATTAAAATACTGTGTACAATCTTCAGTCACCAGATCTCAACTCAGCTGGATATCTATAAGAATTACTAGAATATTTGTCAATACTTCATAACTTAATTTTCAAAATTGTAAATGTTATGGGAGAACTGCAAAGTTTGTTCAATTTAATGAAGAAAAAGATTATAGTCTGTAATTAATCAATATAATTATTCAATAGTTGTTTTCTGCAAATATCAGGATTTGTAATCAGTATTTTAAATTTTTGAACATACACAGAAAATATACAGGGTGATTCATTTTTTGATGCACAATGTGAAATTGTGTTATGCTGAAAATTGAATTACATCATCCATTCCTTTACTGAATTCATTTTTTTATACATTATTGCTACACTTATTCATTGTTTCATTTTGCAAATATTGAAGTTATTGACAATTGGAAGTTTGTTAGTAGTATGTAGGTGTGGAAATTGATGTTTTTCATTAAGTTAAGATTGGAAACTATTCTTTAATCCTTGATTTTTCCATCTTTACATCATATCATTAACATCATATACTGTACTTTACTGTAATAAGAATTACAGAAATCAAATTATATTTTCAATGGGCAAAAAAATATTGTGGGTAAAACAACACATCTCCAATGGTAGTTTTCAAGTGTGCAAAAAATTTCATTAGGCATTCTCATCCAAACCAAATACCTCATCACACGACAGTTAGCTGTTGCTTTCAGAAGTTCAAGAGGACTAGTTTTGTGAATTGCTAATGCATAGGAACTCCTTATCGTCAGAGAAACTGAAACTGATAGACAAGTAGTGGCTGAGCTCACTAGAAATCACATCAGCAAATACAAGGAGGATTTCAGAGATTTTAGGTAATGTATCCCAGCCCACAGCTTATCAAAAATTGAAAAAAACATGGATTTTGCAGTTTTATAGACCCACCAATAACTTCTATCAAATGATTATGAAAAGCAACAAATATTTGCTGTCTTTTTTTTCTTTCTTTTGTATGGTAAGCTTGGTGGCTAAATTTTGATTGCCCCTTTCCACTCAAATAGAGTACTAAGGGAGCTGTTCTGGGCCAAAATTAAAAGCGAAAAGTAGAAAAAGCAAAGAACCATTCCAACTTAACCTATGTGATGACAAGTGTGAGAGTAACCCAATCCATTCTATGTTAAATAGAAGCTTAGAACTATGTTAGTAGAAATTAAGTATTAT
>AYEL01071774.1:0-99724 GCA_000484575.1 Olivierus martensii
ATATATTTTCTATTTAATGAAAATATAAACAATAAAAATTTAGGTTTGAAATGCTTTGTTATAAATTGAAAAATTAATTATAAATTTAATAAAAGATTTTTATTTATTTAAAATAAAAGATTCTTTGCAAATTTTTTTAAAGTAAATTCAAAAATTAAAATTTTTATGATTTCATAAAAACATTAATACAGTCATCCTTCAATTTCATGAATGTTATATACTGAGAAAACACTATGCAGTACAAATCTGTACAGTGTATGTGAAATAATGGAGATTCTATTTGTGTACACAGAAAAACATACAAAAAAATTAATTTGAAAAAGTTTTTATTCACTATCAAAAATAATTGCAAACAAATCTATAAAATTAATGTTGATAATATATTTAAAATACTGATTCAAATTCATTGCTTGTTTATCATAATTTATTGTGATAATCTTGCAATAGAATCTGTTACTTTTTAGAAAAAAATCAGCTAAAATTATTTAGTTATAAAAACATTGTTTTTTTCTCAAATTTTTCATGGAGCTAAACATAAAGACAATATTCTTGAAATTATAAATTCCTTCCAAGTTAGAATTCATACTCAGAATTTCTGGGCCATAAATTTTGAATTTTGAAACATAAAAAAATATAATTAATAATTATCCACAATAATTATTTCATATGTTAAAATAGTTATGATCCATTAGCCACAGTAAATTATGTAGTTGATGATAGATTATAGTCAGTTACAGTCTTTAAAAGGTTAATAATTAAAACATTTACATTGCACAAACCACCAAAGTTATTGACTGAACATCTGTTTTAAGGATGTTTCTAAATAAGAATTTATTTTATTCAAATAACTAAAGAAACACTATGAAGCATATAGACTTAAGTCATCTTTGATAAGATGGCAGCATTGAAAGCACACATAGATACATATATATATATATATGATGTTTCTTCTCCTGTACATTTCTTTTTGGTATTTGTATCAGTAAAAACACTTTATTTAAAAAGAAAACTTAGATTTCAAACTTTAGTATGCAACTGCTTAAACTCTTAAATAATTATAATAATTCAGCACTATCTTGCAGTAAAAACTCTTTATTTTAAAAGCCCTTCGCTAACGTTTTCGGTTATACACCCTCTTCAGGCATCATCTTAAAATACAACGGAATTCTAAAATAGAAGATTACATGCTTCTTTACAGTTTAGAATAGAACAGTAGAACAATTACGTTCGTTTTCCTTTTTCTTTAAAACTTATACTCGTTACAAACAGTTAAACAACATTAAAGAACAAGTACTACAAACTTAGTTAATATCTTCAGGCATCATCTTAAAATACAACGGAATTCTAAAATAGAAGATTACATGCTTCTTTACAGTTTAGAATAGAACAGTAGAACAATTACGTTCGTTTTCCTTTTTCTTTAAAACTTATACTCGTTACAAACAGTTAAACAACATTAAAGAACAAGTTTGTAGTACTTGTTCTTTAATGTTGTTTAACTGTTTGTAACGAGTATAAGTTTTAAAGAAAAAGGAAAACGAACGTAATTGTTCTACTGTTCTATTCTAAACTGTAAAGAAGCATGTAATCTTCTATTTTAGAATTCCGTTGTATTTTAAGATGATGCCTGAAGAGGGTGTATAACCGAAAACGTTAGCGAAGGGCTTTTAAAATAAAGAGTTTTTACTGCAAGATAGTGCTGAATTATTATAATTAATTAAGAAAACTTAGTTTTTGACAATTGAAAAATCATGCATTAGTGAAATCTGCTATATATTCTAAAATTTTTATAGTATATAACTACAGTAATGTAACAATGCAAATTGAAGGATGACTATAATTGAATCTATTGTAAAATATAATGAATAATAGCATTTTGATGTTAATATTTTGTTATAGTTTAAATTTTTAGTTCTTTTTCTGGTAAAAATAAAAATTTGAAGTAAAAAATAAAAAAATCAGTTTTATTAAATAAGATATTTTAGAACATTATCTTATTAACAAAGTTTTTTATATGAAAAATAAATGAGTTTTTAATATTTGATAAATTGTATTTTTGAAAACTGTAAAAAGTATTAAAGACTACACAACTGCTTAAACTTATAGACTTCAATTCAAAAAATTCTAGCACTTTTAGCAGCTAAGGAAATTCAAAAAAATCTTTTTATTTACGAACAAATAACACTAACATTTTTGGCTTTGCACCATCTTCAGGTACAAATGTTCTAATTT
Source organism: Olivierus martensii (assembly GCA_000484575.1). Taxonomy (NCBI): domain Eukaryota; kingdom Metazoa; phylum Arthropoda; class Arachnida; order Scorpiones; family Buthidae; genus Olivierus; species Olivierus martensii. Next base: position 2,233 of record AYEL01071774.1, read on the forward strand.
CGAATATAATTCAAAACAGAAGGAATAAGTAAATATGTTGCTATGACAATTCGTCTTTTGTTACATAAGGTTACGAATTACAAATTTAACATATATACATGTTTTTCTTATAAATATTATAAAAAAATGTTAGTGTTATTTGTTCGTAAATGAAAAGGTTTTTTGAATTTCCTTAGCTGCTAAATGTGCTAGAATTTTTTGAATTGAACTGTAAAAAGTATATGTACAAATTACAGTAGAATATCAGTTATGCAAATCATTGCCACTCAAATAAAAATTATAATATGTACTTTTAGTGCATTGATTGTTATGCTGAAGTATTACTCTTATTATTTAATGCATTCATTTCTAATTATTTATTTGAAAATATATGCAGTATTGCTTAGAAATAGTCTTAATTTGTTATTATAAGAATTAAAAATTACATTGTTTTTTCAAAATGTTTTGGTTATTATTTACAGACAAATCATTTTCTAGATTAACTATTTTTTAAAATATTTCATACTTTAAAATACAGTAGTAAAAACCTTGCTTACAATAATTTAATTATAGATCTAATTACAGTTTTTTTTTATATAAACTGAATATTCTCATAGATATTTGATTATCTGAATTATTTGTTTAATCAAACCAATCTTGGTTTCAAGTAGTTAAGATAATCAATGTTTTACTGTGTATAATTTTCAGTTATTTATTCTTATTTTTAATTATTTGATCATGAACATGTGTGTTAGGACAAAAAAAAATATTTTGTACTGAGCAAAATATTAAAATGCTATATTGAATTAAAATTTACTCACAATTAATTTATTTTTTGAACATTCTTGTGTTAATAGTATTAAAATGATTTCAGTCTGCATATTTTTGAAACAGTTCTTATATGTATAGATAAAGAAAAATATAAAATTAAATAATAATGATTTTTTTAAATATTTTTATTGAATTTATATTTCTGAGAATGGAAATATGAAGATAATTCTTGATTATATTGAACAATTTTATTTTTACAAAAATTTTAAACTAATTGATTTTTTTTTATATTTTATATAGCTTATGAGGGAATTGTTTTTTTCATTTTGAAATATAAAACCTAAATAACATCTATTTTAAGATTATAATTTAGACAATTTTGTGAAATTATTTAGTACCTATTCCTTAACTAACATATAATCAAAATTAAAAATAATAAAATTCAAAATCATTTCTCCATCAGTAGTATTAGTAATAGTAAATTTTTAAAGAGAGATGCTTTGTTATGATGACATACTTCTTTATTTAATATGAGAAAACAATGATAAGAACAATTTTCTTTTTGCATCTACATTTATTATTTCATCTATTGTTTAAATTAAAAATTAAAAATATTTTCACAAATTTGTTTAAGTCATCTCTTATGTTTTAGAAAAAGAAATAAATAAAATAATAATATTATTATATCAGTTTGATATTGAATTTTAATTATGAAAAATCAAAATTTTTCATTTAAATGAAAATAAATTTCAATCTGCAGGGAGCAGTTTCCTTGTGAAACAGTACAAATATTAAGAGATCATTGTGATGAAGTATGGTTCTGTAGATACTCTAATGATGGCACAAAATTAGCTACTGGATCAAAAGATACAACTGTAATTATTTGGGAAGTTGATCCAGTAAGTAATTCATAATTTAGAATTTTGGAAAAATTAATATTATTTTCTAAAAACTTCTTTCTATACCTATTCTTAAAATTGAATTGAATCAGTACAAAATATAATGAGATATATTATTAAAATATTAAATGTTTGATACCAAAAATTTATATCAGTGATTCAATTTAAATTTTAGGAGTAGGTTGAAAATAGTTTTTAATAAAATATAATTCTTCAATTTTATAATAGGAAACATTAGAAATTCGGCATAAAAGGACATTTGAAGGTCATCCAAATGGTGTTTCATATTTAGCATGGAGTCCAGATGATACATATCTTATTGCTTGTGGTCCTGATGATTCCTCTGATGTCTGGGTTTGGAACATACAGGTAAATGAAATTATTTTAAAATAATCAGTTTAATACAAGAGATCTCTAATTTATAATGCTTTGATTTATATCACTAATTCATACTTATGACAGCTATCATCAATAATTTTGCAATAATGGCAGTTATCAACTTGATGAGTGTGTTGTAAATTAGTAAATTTCTTACTTGTTGTTTGAAATATTTAGTTCAATCCCTATTCTCCAGATCTAGATTCTTTTCTAATGGGTTCAGACTTGACCCATTGAACCCCATATTTTCCCCTAGCACTATGAATGTGGACTGTGTATAGTGAATGCTGTAATAACATTGTCATCTAGTAATTTTTGGTTGGACAGTAGTGTAAAAGAACAGAAGAGGGAAAGAGAATAATGATTTCCAATTTGCCATATATTACTATTTCAGTTACCTAGTTTTATTTTAATTTGAGAATTTTTTTGAAATATTTGCAATGATATAAAGAAATTCATTTTAAAAAGAAATCATTTGCATAGTATTCTATTACTGTATGCTATTGTTTATTTCTAGAAAATATCTGAAAATAGTTCATATCTCTATTGATATTTATAACTTATGAAAAGCATTAAAAAAGAATCAGACTCAACAACTTCTACAGCCACTTTAAAATTACCAAGAAGTGATTTTTCTGCTTCTCATCCTGTAATAATTAAATTTCTAAACAAGCCATATTCTACCATTTAATATTAAATAAAACCAATTAAACTTTTATTTTTTTTTTATAACAACATATAATTTTAATAAATAGCTTTTCATTAGGTTTATTTTTCTGTTAACTTTTTATATTGTTTATGTATTATACATTTCACTTTGTTTTTATTTCTTTTATCTTTAATTTTTTCTATATAAAGTGTATTGACAGGGATGAAATATATATTTACCTCATTATAAAAACAAAACAATGTTTGTATTATGCTTTTTAAAACTTATTGAATATATTAAGTTTTAGTAAGTAAGGAATCTAATTTCCATTTATAATGCTGCATTTATAGGAAATCATATTTCAAGTTATAACAAGTTCAAATTACAACAAAAAGTTTCAAATTTAACATTGTTGTAATCTGAGACTCTTTGTAGAAGTTTTTATTTTATATAAAATGATTTTTATAATATCAAATAACACTTTCAAGATTTTAAATGCTATTTAGACAGGCGATCTCCGTGTTAAAATGAGTCATACTCCAGAAGATAGTCTTACATCTTGTGCATGGCATAAAGATGGAAAGAAGTTTGTAACTGGTGGAACTAGGGGTCAGTTTTATCAATGTGTAGGTAATTTTTTTTAAAGACTTCAAAGAAAAATATGTGAATCTTTTAATAATTATCACTTTAAATAAATATATTTTATAGGATTTAGATGGAAATGTATTAGATTCCTGGGAAGGTGTAAGGGTATTGTGTTTATGGTGCAGAAAAGATGGTAAAACTGTATTAGCTGCAGACACACACAATAGAATCAGAGGTTATAATTTTGAAGAATTAACAGATTTTAATATGTAAGTGTATTGTATATTTTTATTTACTTATTTTAATATAAATATAGCAGGAAACCAATTAAATAGTATTATTATTATTATTTTTTTTTTTCTTGAAATTAATTAAAACTTATTAAGTACTATTCTTGTAAATTATATGTACAATAATTCTGGCAATATATTTTTAATTTTATTCCTTATTTTAGTAAATAAAATAAATAAAGAAATTAATTCAAACAATCTCAAAAGTATTAATTGGTAATTTAAATGAATTTAGTATGCAAAATTAATTTCTAATTATTAAAATTTCATTTAATTCAAAAATAATTTGGTGTATAAGGTTCATTTGGATTATTAAAACAAATAAAAACTTAAATATTTAAAATTTTTATTTATAAGAAATACATTTTGTATACTTTATAATATTTGATTGGCAAAAATCAAATGAATTTTGAATATAGAGTTTTGCCATTTTCTTAGTTCAGAAATTGAATAAAAAATAAAATAGCTTTATGTTTATAATCTAATATCACATTTAGTGCTGTAAATAATTATGTAAAAAATATTTATCAGAAAAAATTTTATCATCTTATAAAAGGGGAAAATTAAAAACAAGTTTCCTATGAATAATAATTTTTATACCCATATATGTATAGGTGCAATTTATATTGCAAATAAGCTTTAAATTCTTTAACATGAAATATAAGCCTGTTCTATCTTTAACATAAAATATAACAACTCCAAAATTAATAGTAAAAAGTCTAATTTCTACATATTATATATTTTCAAATTTAATTATATTCATTATAATGAATATAACAATTCATAAATATTATAATGTATATGTTGATAAATAAATCAAATTCAAGATTCATATAGAAAGTGATGCTTTCTTATGATGACAGACTCCTTTATTTAATATGAGAAAAGAATGACATGACAAGAACCATTTTCTTTTTGCATCTACAATTATTATTTCATCTATTGTTTAAACTAATAATTTGAAAATACTTTCACAAATATGATTAAAGTCATCTCTTATGGTTTAAAAAAGGAAATAGGTGTAAATAATAATAATAATAATTATTATTATTATTATTATTATTACATATAATTAACATTTTTAAGGCATTTTTAAAAATATTAAAAATACCTTAAAAAATGCTAATTATATGTAAAAGTAAAACAAATTAATCTACATCTTCCATAGTGAATTCACGACAAATTTGAGAATTTTTTGCATTATTCAAATACTACATTTATTTACTTGTAAATAGCTATATTTACTCCTATTATAATATTTGTTAACAAAACTTATTAGCAATACATATTATAATTCTTAAATTTTGATAAGTAAACTCTAACCTTTAAATTTTCATTTTATAGGAATCTACAAGGATAAGTTAATATATAAGTCACAAAAAGGGATAGAAAAAATGACTGCAAGAACTTGACTGAAATTTTTTTTATTTTTCAACATAATCCATTGTACATTCAGATATTTATCCCATCATATCACAACTCCTTGAATGCCAGTAGCAAGAGAATGTTTCTAACTGCTTCCACAGCTAATGAGTAACTATTTTAGTAATATCTTCATCATCTAAAGAATTACCAAGATGATTTTTTAGGGACCCTAAAAGATGGAAATCTCTGGAGGTTAAGTTGGACCTATAAGATCGATGTTTCAAACATTTCCATCTGAAAGTTTTCATCAGCTCCTGTATTGTTCCATTTGAGGGTGGGCATTGTCATTCAGGAGATTAGAGCATTTTCAGTAAATGGACTATTGCAATTTCTGCAAGGTGGCATAGTATGAACTGGTATTGTGAGTCTCACCATTAGGCTTGAATTCTGCCAATATAATACTCTGTGAGTTCCAAAAAATGATTAGCATATGCTTGTATGCTGATGGGATTACTTTGAATTTTTTGGTGAGGGTGGAGGAGTGATGTTTCCATTCCACAGAGGCATGCTTTAATTGCTTAAAAGTTGTGGACCTACAATTCATTCCCCATAACAATTTGTGTGATGAAATCCTCCCCCTTTGCATGATATTACATAAGTGCTGCATACATAAGCCCATTCTATTCATTTTGCATTCAGTGGAAACTGGCATGGGACCCATTATGCACAGACTTTATGGAATTTTATCCATTCATGTATGATGGTGTAGGCAGTTTCATGAGAACAACTCACACTTCCAGCTATGTCATCTATTATCATGCATTAGTCAGCACATATCATCTCAACATGCCTATACAATGGCCTTGATTGCAACTTCCATGAGATGACACTTCATGTTTGTGATACTCGTTCATTTATTGTTGAATTGCTGGATCCAATTATACAGTTTTTCTTAACATACCCATAAACTGGAAGCATTTCTTTATGAACTTCCTCTGTGGCCAGTTCTTTGGCCCACAGAAAACATAAAACTGCACAGTTCTTCTCTTATATACTTATACTGGACAGACTTCATGTTAAACTGGCTATAGTTGATTATTCATGTAAATATAATATATTAATTCTGATTTCTTGCTCACTAGAGCTGCTACCTACCAGCACAAAATGCACTCTGAATTTTAAATGATTTTCAGTCTGTGCAGATTTGCAACTTATATATTGACTTACATATGTAATATAAAGGTAAATTAGAGTTATATGTAATTTCTAAAATTATGAGTTGGAGAAGATAAAAATTTAAAATGTATAAATCAAAGAGGTCAATTAAAAGAATTTGTTGAAATTTTAAGAAAGAGATAATTTATTATTATTATTATTTTTTAGTTTTTACATTTTTAAATATGAAAATCTAAAACGTAAATAATAATAATAATAAATTATTTTCTTTCTCAAAATTTCAGTGAATTCTCTTAATTTGATATCTTGATTTACAGGTATCCCTCTGTTTATGAATTTTCAGTTTAATGAAGAACATAAATCTATACCACATTTTTGTTTTGTGAAGAAAAATTTTTGCTTTTGCAAAAAAATATTTGGTCATTGATCAATTATCTACTATAATTTATTTAAATCAATATTATTCTTGCTTATTTTATTTAGTTATTGTATCAGATGTATCAAATTTACTATATTTGCCATTGTTTTTAATACAAAATTCACTTCCACTTTGATTAGAGGATCCAATATTGAATCCAGTATTTGACATGTACCAATAATATGAGTATCCATAATTACTTGCTGAATTTTTCAATGGTTTTACAATTATATAATACTAACTTTATAAAAGACTGATTGTGCATTATTCTAATTGTATAAATCTTTAATATATTTTTTACCTTTATATAAATTTGAACAATGATGGTATTTTGTAATTCTATTGGAAGATGTCTAATCTAATCAATGTAATGATTTAAATAAGTAAATTATTTTGTCTCTATTAGTTTTATTAAAATACTTACTATAACAAAATTTATTATTAATGAATTTTTAATAAATAAAATTGAAAACATCAATACTAAAATTCCAGAAAATTGGATTTTTTTTTCTAATAATTTAACTTAATGAATTTCGAGAATTACATAAACTTCAGACAATATTTGATAAAAATTTGAAAATTTTTTAACTAATAAATAAAACCACAAAGATTAGCTTGTTTATTATTGTATTAGGTTTAAATTTATAGATCACTTGGCATGTAGTGGCTTTGAAATTTGCACTCAAATCACAAATATGGATTAAATAGGATAATAACTATTATAAGCTATTGTATTATAGTATATATAATTATATTTATATTAATGCTTTTGAAATGCTTTAACATCAATAGGTAAAATGGCAGTGAGTTTTGGGTATCCAGGAACAAATTAAAAATTTTTACATTGGAATTAATGAGAAATGAATTTCTGATTTACAAATTTTAACTTAATGAACAGTTTTTATAACCCCAGTAGCCTTTTTAAACTGAGGGATATCTGTATATATATTAAATTTTTATCTTCTCAACTTATCATCATTATAATTTTTTCTTATTAAAAAAACTATGATGATGATGCCTGCAATTTTATAAAAATAACTGACATCAAAAAATAATAATTTTGAAATCAACGATTTTTATAAATAAATATGTTCATTCAATTTCAGTGAAATATATAATTGATAACAATAAATATTTTGTAACTAATATATCAAATATTATTAATATTTTCTAACTGAAACTGGACTCCTATGTAATGAATAAAAGAAAAGAAACTATATATAAATCATATTACAATCAAGTAATGTGCATGATTAAAAACAGCCGAAATGTCTCATAAACATGATAATTAAAAAATTTACAACAAATAGAGCATAGTTTCATTTTTCATATACTAATTTAGCACTTTAAATTATGGAGAATTATATACACATTTGATACTTATTGATAAATTTTATATAATTTAATTATTTAATAAAATAAAAATAAACCTCTAATCATAATCTTTAAATCAGAACAAATAAATACAGTCGGATCCTGTAAACACCAGTAGTCGGGGTCCATGGTTACTAAACCGCGGGTTAAGTGAACCGCGAGTGTACTATATTAATATAAATTGAGCGATAAGTTCCAATATTGATATGAATTTTCTGTGAGATTTCAGTTTGTCTTGCCCCTTTTCGAATTCGTTCGATAACATTGAATTTTTCCTCGATCCTATAAGCCCTTTGTTTATGTTTACACTCTCTCGACATTATTTTTAATTATTACCGAAATCATTTGTAACAGAAAGAAATTTTTATAACTCTCAAAATTTGACCAATACAAAATGGTTGAACGGGCAGCTAATCTCACTGATCACGAGATTTAATGATGAAGATGTCTAGGAGTGATATCGCAAGCGATTGTTTATCAAGAGAGCCATGCGTGTAAACGGGATCCGACTGTACCTTTTTTTTTTTTTTTTTTTTTTTTTTTTTTTTTTTTTTTTTTTTTTTTTTTTTTTTTTTTTTTTTTTTTGTCGTATACAGTACAGTCAGTCACCATTTATTACTAAAATTTTAAGATTTTGTGGTACAAAAATGGAATTTATAATGTCCATCAACAATTTAATGATTAAATTCATTAGAGATCATTTTAAATATAAAATAATAAATGCTATTACAGTTTACAGTTTTACTCTTCTGTTTAACTTTTTTACTCTTCTGTTTAACTTTTTTACTCTTCTGTTTAACTTTTAATATTCTGAATAATTTTAACCATTCCATATATATACCTGTATATATATTTTTTCAAAAATGAAATTTGTCAAATATAATTCAATTGAATATTTCTGAAAGACCAGAAGCGTGTTCAGTACACTAGCAGGCTGACTAAGGCTAAGTAATTCTGAATAGACTGTTATATTGAACTCAATTCTGAGTACACCCACAACCAAGAATTAGTCAGTACTTCTAAGCCAAGATTTTCTAGTCTGAGTAGACCTTACAAAATGGCTGCCGTTACAGGACAAAATATATGTGTTATGGCTAATATCAGTTATGAATTAATATTCAGCGAAGAAGAAAACGAATTTTTACTGTTTGTTGTATTTTTTATTTTTTTGTAATTTAAACGATAAAAATTATTATCTAAACTATATACGATAGTAAATTAAAAATTAATTAATTACATTTATATTGAACAGTGAACAGTGCCGTTCAATATATTGGCATAGGCTAAGTTAGTTGCTGAGTAGGCGGAATTAAATTAAACCGGCTGAATGAATAAGCTAGTATACTGAACACGCTTCTGTATGATTGTTAATCCGGCATTTCCAGCATCCTAACAATTCCGGATTATAGGGATTCTAATATATACACCGAATGTGGTGCCATCTGTCACCTATTTTTAAAACATTATTCCCTTATTTATTTATTCATTTTTCTCAAATTCATTTACAAATATTCTCGAATAATTTTTAAATTATTAATAATCTTATTCATTTAGAGTTTTAAAAATTTAAACAAAAAAATTTGAAACAAAAATTGAATTTTCTTATTTTAAAATTATATATTAATATTATGTTCTCATAATACACATAGCGAAAAATGGCAAACTCACCATTCGGAATTTAGAATTTCTAAAGATTTTATTCTTCGCTTGTTTATAACTACTTCGAATTTATAAATTAGATGATTACTTTTAACTTATCCGCCTATATTTTTCTTTGATACATGTATACGCAAATATTTAGGTTTACGTTATGAATCTGAAATTTCGAACAATCTTCTCATGGTAAAGGTTGAATAAATTTTATGAAAAGTCCTATTGAGTAAATTCAGATCTCTTTTTTTTTATTTAATAGCTTTCAAAGGCTGGCTTTTGTTTAGTTATCGCCAGAATAATCACGGATATGAAGAAAGAATCTTTTTTACTTCATTCATGCTCACGTCTTAAGCTTATTTTTTATAAAGTTATTGACATATTGAAATCATGTGTTCAATAACTTTCGCTCAATTTTATAAACTAATATTATCAAAAGAATTCTTTAAAAAAAAGTGGAAAGGATGTCGTAAAAATTTTTATTGCATTTTTTTTATACCCGTTCAAAATCGGGAATTTCTGTTATGAGAAGAAAATTCTCCCCTACAATCTTCAGATTGTATACAAAGATATTTAGATATTATTATTATTTTTTTTTAATAAATCAGCATTTAATTGTAGAATTACTAACAATGATAGGAACTTCACAGAAAATATTTAAACAATTTTCTATCTGACTTCTCTGTATTAAAAAAAATTATTAATACTAAAAATTGTTTAAAAAAATTGCTATTAAATCGCTTAAATACTTAAGAATTTTGTTTACTTGATTATAAAATTTAATTAAAAAGTATAAATACCTTAATTTGGGACTTTAAAAATAGTAAAATATATATGTCACCCAACTTTCAGTGACATTTTGTTTTACATATAACAGGAAAGTAATATAATTAATGCTGTTTTTAGAACAAAAACCAATTAAATATATACATTATTAAAATTTTAATTTTTATTTATCATTCAGAAATTATTATTTTTTGACTTTAGTTCGTCAACAAACTGTTAACCTGTTGATGAATTAAATTATGTAAAAATATTTACAAAATTATAAAAATTTTCATCTGAAATTATTACAGATATCCTTACTTCTGGATATTATAATTATATCAGATAAATACTGACACCGATATTCATCACTGCATAGATATAGGTCAACGTTCACTGTTTAGGAAAGAGAAAGAGGAGCACTTTTTAATGTGGATTATCACCTCTTGTGTTAACAGTGTTATTAAGTTCAACTAAGTAAGTAGCCAAGAATTCAGCAAAAGGTAAGATTTTTGTCATTTGTACACGATAAATTTACTTATTAAAATGTGTTAAATTGTAGAAAACGTTGTATGATGTGAATACCGAAAAGCGGATCTGTTTACCGAAATTCTTTTACAAATAAGAAATTTTCGGTTCTCCTGTTGTGTTAGTTCGATGACCCGGAGAGTTCTGAAGCAAGGCACGCTACATCAGATTCCATTTTATTATCGCTTTTTAGAACCTACATTTTTTTCCCTTCACGCCATTTCTGTACTCTTCGACCTTAAACAAAACAGTCTATAGCCATATAGCCATCACATAGCAGAAATCTAATGATATAGTTTGTTTATTTTTCCATGCAAGTAACTTCTTTTTTTATTTTTTCCATTCGAATCTATAGTTTCAGAAGAAAGGAGATGCTCCATGAGCTCTTTTTGGTCTTGATCATTTTTAATATTATGACATCAGCATCAGAGCCTATTCATAAACGTCAATGTAAGTAATAAGTCGAGAGTTAATAGAGTCGAAGAATATTTCTGATTAATTAAAATTTATTTTGTAGTTTATGTAATTAAAAGGAGACCTTATCAATTAGTTAATAACGCTTTCGGAAGATTTAATGAGTGTCGCATGATAGACGGTAGAGTTGGAGAATGTTCTCATATCGCTAGATGTACTTTCATGTTATTTGATCTAAGAAGAGCATTTTGTTTAAGGAATTATATTATACCAGGAGTCTGTTGTCCTGTTAAAAATCAGGTAAGAATTTTTTTTATTTGTTTAAAATGATTAAAAACATTAAATGGAGTCGCAAAAACTATCGATCTTTCATTATATAATTTTTACTCGAATAAAAGTTTGTGATCACGTAAAATATATTTAGATAAATAAGTAAATATTCTAAGACAATTTTTTATTAATGTTATGATTTTGTTTTAGTCTATACAAGCTTCACTTATTCAATCTACTACTACCGAATCTCCAACCACTTCAACATCTGTTCCAATTTTATTCTTCACTTATCCACCAGCATTCCAGCCAATAACTATACCTTCGTTCGAACGTACATAATAATAATTTATTCATATAAATTTAAAAATATATTTAATGTATAATTAAAGACTTATAGCTTTAAATTCATCTTCTAGAATGCGGGATAAGTAAAACAACTCCTAGAATCGTGGGAGGATTCGAAAGTACTCCTTCTCAGTGGCCTTGGATGGTTTGTAAAAATTTATTATGTAATATTTTATAACAAATTATAAATGTTATGATGCTTATATCGTATCACGTTTAATTTTTAACAGGCAGGAATTTTTTTAAATACATTTAGAGGTAGGGAGTATTGGTGCGGTGGTGCTCTCATTAATTCCCAATACATTTTAACGGCAGGACATTGTTTATCTGACCTGCAAGAACAAAAGTAAGTTTTTTTTTTTTTTTCCTTTCTTTGTATACGTGTTTTGATAATGAAATTATTTTTTTTTTTTTTTTTTTTTCCTTTCTTTGTATACGTGTTTTGATAATGAAATTATTTAGTTTATAATTTTTTAAATTCTGCGGTCAAACTAATGTTAATAACTAGGTTAAACCGGTCACGCGTTGTAAATAACTGTATTAAAAGTAAAGTTCCTGGATTTTTTATCCTTAAAACTTTAGAGGAATTTAGATAAATTTCTTTTCTAATTAAAAAAAAAATATCCAAAATTGTAATTAGATTTATGAATTTTCTTAGAAAAATTACACTCGAAAATTTCTTTTATAATTCTGAACTATATTCTGTTTTGGCAGAATCCAAGACGAATTTCTTCAAAATTAATTTTTTTAATTTAATATTTGTAAAAGATAAAATTACACGGTACAGTATTATAATTTATTTATCATATTAGTATGCAAAGAAAAGTTTCAGTCCATTTAAGGCGCACCTAAAAATTTCGTAGGCGGATTATTTATGATTAAAGATGTACGGTACATTTTTTTTTTACTTTTTATTTGAAAAAAAAAAAAAATGTATGTTTTGTGACCTACTATGCATAGAAAGTTTTATTAATTTTAGTGCGAAAAAATTCACGAAAAAAATTCAAAACTGTTAAATCTACATTGTTTAATTCTTATTAATGAAAAAAAGAAAGAAAATTCAATTTTTTTTGTTAAAAATCGATATAAATAAATTTTACTTGCAATTATTGTCGAGATTTTTTTTTCAAAATTTTTACGTGCATAGATACATAATTTTATTAATTCATTATAATTTAATATTTCATAAAATGTCTAATTTACTCCAAAGATGGCGCGAGGCGACACTTACGATTGTCCCAATAAATTTGCATCCCGTGTCATAAGGTCAATGTCTTATTGTCAGGAACGAAAATGTATCAAATTTCAATTTTTGCGTTTACAATCTATTGTCTTTTAATTAATGGAAAGCGGAATATTTTATTCATAACCAACTATAAAGCCATAAACCCCAGTTTTATAGGTAATATAATAAAAATAAAATATTGTTAACGCTGCCGAACATAATAAAAAATCTCATAAATATTTTTATGTTTATTAAGATACAGAGCAAGAGAAATGTCAGTCCGGTTAGGAGATCACCATCTTTTCTTCCGCCACGAAAAGTCGAATCCAGTCGATTATCAAGTAATAAAAGTACTTCAGCATCCTAATTTTTCCAGACACGGATTTTTCAACGATATCGGATTACTGAAACTTCAAAAGGAAGTTTCGTTTAACGAAAACATTCAACCGATCTGCCTTCCTGACAAATCTATACAGAACAAAAATCTTGTCGGATTAATGGCTACCGTTGTAGGTTGGGGAACTGTTAGTTATGGTATGATATAAAGTTCTTTTCTTCATTTAACAAATGAATGTATTTAATATTATAAATAACGAACTTTTTTGCCGGTTTAGGAGGAGCTGGTAGTGGATCTCTACACCAAGTAAGTATACCAATCTGGGACAATAAAGATTGCGATAAGAGATACTTCCAACCCATTACTAAGGGATTCATTTGTGCCGGATTTCGTGCAGGTGGAAAAGATGCCTGTCAGGTAATTTAACATGTGATAAATGTTATATAGGAGATACGTTGGATACGATCCAACGATGACTTGATATTTTCGTAGAAATAATCGTTTTAAACCTTAATAGAATTCAAACGTTGGTTTTTATAGTCTTACAGATATTGTAATTACTGGCCGCATAAATTCACGTATTTCGTGTACTTGCAGGGAGATTCTGGAAGTCCTTTGATGCTTCCAGATAACGATAGACGTTGGACGATAATTGGACTCGTTTCATTTGGCAGTAGATGCGCTCAAGAAGGATATCCTGGTGTTTATACTAGAGTCAGCGAATATCTCGATTGGATTCGGAATAATACCGACAGATAATATTTTCTTCTTACTGTTAAAATGTGTTCGAATTTTGTAATTAATATCGATTAAGGAATCGCTAAAAAATTCATAATTTAAATAAATTCTCTATTTTTTAGAGAATTCTCTGTTCCTCTTTGTACAGAACTTAAAAACTATATTTTTAAGTTATGCAGAACGAACTGTATAACTCAAAAACTTTTACAGTTCTTTCTGTAATTGTACAGAATTTTAGAGATTTTTTTTTTACAACTACATAAAGATCCTGATTAAAAATTAAAATATTTTATAATTTTGGTTTTTGTATATTTAATATTTGTTTTTTTTTTTTTTAATAATGTATAAAACAGAAATGTTATTTTTGAGAAAATTCCAAATTAAAATATAAAAAACGAAAATTAAAATCGTACTTTTAACAAAATTTTTGTCTTAAATAAATAATGGATTACTTACTCTTACCAGTTAGATGATAAATAATTTTTATTAATAAAAGCTTGTAAAAAATTACAAGTCAGTAAATGTCAAAACCGAGACAACAACATATATAAATATTATTAGTTTGTAAATTCTCAGAATTTTAAAACTATTAGAAGAGTTATCGTTATTTATTGTCTGCTGTAAACAGTCAAAACAACAAATAAAATTTAAGAAGAATACAAAATAAAACTTAATGCCAAGTTTTTACAGAAATAGAATAGTTAACAGCAAGAATAGAATAAGAATATCTTATACTATTCTTTCCTGTTAACCATTCTATTTCTATACAAAACTTCTATCCATATAGAAGAAAAAATAGAATATTAGATTTTTTTAACGAAGTAAATATGAATATTTGAGGATCGTTTATTGAGAATAAAATATATACAACTGATACCTAGGCATAATTTAAACTTGGATCAGTTTACTGTTATTTGTTAAAATTTTATATCTTGTATTCTTTCATAACATATTACTTTTTTAATAAAATATGGAATTAATTGTGGAAAGAATCTTTAAAGATCACACAATATGATTTATTAAACTTATCCTGAAAACAAGATTAAGGATGTTTTACTAATAATATCAGTAAATATCCTCAATCTGTTTGGAACATCCTTAATGTTCTAGACTCTATAACATTTAAAAATCGATTTCATCCGGATAAGAGCCATAAAGAAAAAAAAAACTTGTTTAATACTGTACAGGTATATGCTTTTTCCTTAACGAGACCTATTACTTAGGATATGTCACTGCATTGTGGGCAACAATGATATATATTTATTATTCTATACAATAGGCATTTAATTATTGAATTGCCACGTACTTTTTCCTGGAAAATTTTGGCTTTTATTCGAACTTAGATTATAGTGTTGTAAAATTTTAAATTACAGAATACAATCGTTTCAAACTCTATTTTTTTATTATATAAGTTGATGTCTTATAATAAAATTTTATAAATATAAACTTGTTAATTAATTTTTTTAACTGGTTTATACTTAAGAAACAGTTAGATATTATTAAATTGTACTTCTAAACAGAAAGAATAAAAATTAATTAATTTCAAATGTTTAATGTTGAGCATTTATAGTTATTAATTCTTGATATTTCTCTTAAATTCTAACAATCTTACTAAGAATTCAAAATAACATTTATACTGAAAAGAGATCAAAAAGATTGCGGATTGAGATTGAGAAACAATGATAAAGATGACGTTTAAAATTTCCAAAGAAAAAATTTTTACGTGTGCACCATACTCCAATAAAGAAATTTTCAATGCCATTTATTGTAGACAGATTTTTCCAAGAATTAAAGATCATGAACATGATATCGCAAACCCGGATATGCCCAAAGTAATTTTAGATTTAGTACGCTACTATGTTACGTTAAACTAAAACATAAATTTTAATAACTAAAATTTTATTTTTGTTTTAATTATTTAAAGGTTTCTCTGAGCTAATTCATAATATTTTTTTTTTTTCCTCGCAGCTTCCTGAATTTAATATAAAA
Organism: Olivierus martensii; assembly: GCA_000484575.1. Taxonomy (NCBI): domain Eukaryota; kingdom Metazoa; phylum Arthropoda; class Arachnida; order Scorpiones; family Buthidae; genus Olivierus; species Olivierus martensii. Next base: position 18,381 of record AYEL01071774.1, read on the forward strand.
TTATTTTTAAATTTATAGCTTACTTTTAAAGTTTAATAATTTTGAAATTTTGCGTGTCAGTATATAAATTATATAGAATTCTAAGTTGGCTATAAATTAATGAAACAATAGAAGCAAGAATTTTTTTCCCTTTTCTTAAATTATATAATGAATTGTTTTAATATAGAATTTATATATATATAATGCAAAAAATTTTATCATAATTTCAAGAAAAATTATTTTATAAGAATTATTAATACTTTTTTCCGTTGAATTCAACATAAAAAATAACTGATTATGCAAAAGTAAAGGAAATTTCACGTAAATTTAAAGTGTCAAAGTGAACTTTTGTTATTTGTTTGTCAGTCAAGTTTCAATGAAAACTCCTACAACAATTAAAAAAAAAAAACAAACTCAATGTTGAAAGATTAAAAAATTACAAAATCGTAAAAATAATTATTTTTCCTCTAAAATTCTCGAGATTTCTTTAAAATGTTTCATATGAATATATATGAAACATTTTTATGCAACGATTAATAGGAGTGCTCAGTGCTGCCTGGATAATATTTATATTCAAGTTATATATAACCCTTATAAAAATAATAGCTTAAATATATTATCCTTTAAAAATTTTAAGAGTAATACAGGTAAACCATATGCTACCTCATTGCTTTAACGTCTAACGCCATCTATTGAGGCTTATACAGATTGATCTATTCAATCTGTATGTTATATAAATAAAATCGATTAATTCATCTAGTAATTTAAGTAAAGTAACTGAAATTCATAAGAAAAATTGTTGGGAAAGCATTATGTAAATTTATAGTATTCATGTACCACTTAGTAATTCATATACAACATTTTTAATTAAAATCAAATATGTTGGTAATATACAGTATATTAATGATACATATAAATTATATGAAATTTGTTGTTGCAATTTATTAATTCACGCTATTATCAATAATCTTAATTAGGTAATTCTGTTTTAAAATATTAAATGGATAAACTCAAAAATATTCATTTTTCAAAATTAATTCACACTTTTTTTTTTTGGATTAATTCTTATATATTTTCGAGATGTATCTTAACAACTGCACGAAAGTAATATTTATGTAGTTACAATAATATATACAATCAAAATGAGTACTGTAATCTGCACAAACATCTGTTGCATATCACATTCTCTTCCTTGTAAGTACATCCTGCGGAAGAACCGTTTAAATTTTCACCTACAGAAGATCTCATTTGATTATTATATATCTGAATCTATCAAATCCTTGATATTTTATATTAAATATTTTAATTTTTATATGCAAAATAATCCACACTTTTCTAAAGAATAATATGCATAGTGATTAACAGAAAATGCGTACAAAAATCTTATATTTTAGATATTTTTTGATAGCATGCATAAAATATTTTATTAATTCTGGTTTTATATTAAATTTTTTTTTATATTCCTGTTTTTTTTTTTTATTTAAAAACTTGCGTTATCATCAGTTTCTCTTGACACTCTCTACGTGGGTGTTTTTTGAATGATTTTGTCAGATAAACCTGTTTCTCGATGTTTTCTAACCTTCGCAAAAATACCTGTTATTATCCTTGACGCAAGGAGCATTGTAACAGTTGATTTTCCCCATTTCCACGGAGTACGATAACGTCACAGAAACTATACTCAGAAATCTTGATTTGTTTGATAATCAAATTCATAAATACAGTCGTTATAATCGTCGTCGGGTTTGTGGCAATGATACCAGAATATACCGATTTTTTTTAAAGGTAAGTTAACAGTATATCTTGCATAAAAATATAACGTTTAGGAAAATATTAAATATTTGAATAAAAATAATCTAAACGTTTTATTTTTGTCACAGCATGTGGAGATTTTTTTAAAAAATAAGCTAATATATTTTTGATATATAGTAGGATTAACAAAAATGAAGTACTTATATGTGCTGGTGTTTCTATTGTCAAATATTGTCATCATTGTTCAAAGTAATTATAAAATTTTCGTAAATTTAATTATAAGTTTTTAATTAATGTAATATATGAAATATTATTTATATATTTTTAAATTTTGTTAAATTAAATAAAAAATATTATTTGTGTTAGTGCAAAATGTCCCCGTTGTATTCCCTGGTGAAAGACAAACTGAAGAAGATTCGTGCACAACCCCTGATGGTTCTAATGGAATTTGCAAACCGATAATCCTCTGCCTGTTTGCATTCAGTAATGTTAGCGATATAGAACAATATTCTTGTCAGTATAAAGATCAAGAAGGTGGTGGAGTTTGTTGTCCCCTACAGCCCGATCTTACACCTAGAAGAAGTCAGTTTTGTGAAATTTATTATTCAACTTAATTAGTCTAATTGATTTTTTTTATGATTTCAATTTGCACATGAATGTGAACTTATATTTTTGGTTTTAATTATTTCAAAAGGACTTACCATACCGACTGTGATCGAATTTCCTCCATCAGAAGAGTTACCAACAATTACTGGTCGAGATTTAAATTCTGCAGGACGAGAGGGTGTAGAAATTGTACAGAAAATAGACGAACTAGAAAAAGAATTGGTCCAATTAGGTATGAAATAATTTTAATAATTGCATTTTTATTAATTAATATAAAAATTATTTAAAAAAATAATAATAATAATAAATAAATATTATAATGATTGCAATATTTAACAATATAAACACCAGCATAACGTGAATTATTTTACATAATGTTCAAAAATGAAATGTCATGCAAGATATACAGATCTATTTTAGTTCTCTCCCATAATATTTTATTCATAAAAGGTCTAACAGTAAAAAGTGGAACTAAAGAAGCATTTCATCAGGCATTTTTTGGAAATAAACCACAACTTCATCAATTAGGTAGAGATGGATTGATCGGAGTGGAAGCATCATTACAGTTAGCCAAGCGGTAAATTTCATAAAAAAAAAATGTTTCTAACTTGAATATAAAATTGTAAAAAATCATAATATACTGTATTTAAAACTTTAATATTAAAAACACTATCAAGTGTTTGCTATATAAGCTTATAATTTAATTCTTTTCTATAGAAATCCGATAGCAGAATGTTATCATGAATATTTAAGAAAAGTAATAATGTTTTCAATAAAATGTGTTTCTAGTTTCGGGTTGGACAATCTTCAAGGAAGAAATTTAAGGCGATTTAGTATGCAAGATACTGTTATAAGTGATACATGTCCCAAGCCACCTCCTTGTCCTTCAACTAAATATCGTACCATCGATGGAAGTTGTAATAATTTAAACAATCCTTCTTGGGGAAAATCATTTACACCTTTTCAAAGATTTCTAGCTCCTCGATATTTTGATGGTAAGTTAATAAATTGATTTAAAAATTTAAGACACTAACTAACGAAACTTTAAAATATTTAAACACTTAAAGATCTTTACATAGAAGAGAGAATTTATCCGCAACATTTATATTCATTAAATTATTGTTTTAAGCTAGTAGAAAGATTGTAAGCTTTACGATTAATCAAACAATTTCAAATGGAAATATTGTAATTCAAAATTTTGATTAGATAATACAGTATTTATAAGCTAAACTATTTATAGGTTTAGAGATAATTTCTATATAGAGTACTATAATCTGTAATTATTACTTTACTATAATACAATAGAACCTGTATAAGACGACCACCACCCGTTCCAATCAAAACTGGTCGTTTATACAGGTGGTCGGCTTATACAGATTAATTATAATACATCATGTTTAAATGAAACAAAATGATTATACTTTAATAAAAACAAAACATTGTTTTTTTTACAGTATATAACACAGTTTATCATTTGTTCAAAAACACAACATATTTAATTAGTAAGGAAAAAAGCTATCAACAGTGCTTTATCGCATCCCATTTTTATTTTTTATACTTTCTACGGCAAAGCAGTGTTCGAAATCGTTTAATTCAGACAACAATTTTTCATTATTTTCTATTGTTGATGCCAGTTTTTTAATTCTTCAACACGTTTCTTGCAGGGTGTCATTCGCTTAATATTGTGATTTCCGTTGTTTCTCCATTTAGTCAGAATTTCTTTTAGAGACAATATTTTGTGGATCTGTGTTTTTCCCACGTTAAAGTTTTCTGCTAATGCTCGTCGAGAATGACTTTTCTTACTGTCTTCAATCATTTTTATTCGCTGTTTTAAATTCAAGGCATTAACTTTCCGTTTAGCCATGTTTCAATATCCAAAATGCAGTGATAGCATCACACGTGTATGAGATTACATTTGATTAATACGCTTGCGTAGAACACAAACATCCGGATCCGGTGGCTGATTTGTTTTCATTTTCCCTGTTTTTCCTATATCACATCGCCATAGGCCTTCAAGTCATGATTTTTTAACATTTTTAATGCAAAATTTAATTATCATATCATAGATACAAATCTAAGGAACGTGCATATTAAAAAGATATTGCATTAAAGTAGAAATGACGCCATGATTTCGTCATTACAGCGCTCTACGTCATTCTCGTGGTATGAATGATGGGGAAAAAATTCGCACGGTTTAATTTTTTCAATTGTAGTGGTTTGGCTTAAATGAAATTTAAGTTTAACAGAAAATGGTACTGATGTAAGCAGTAAAGATAGTCAATTACTAGTGATATTAAAAAATTATGGTCGTTATAGACGGTTTCACTTTATGTTTGGTCTATAAAAAGGATGGTAGTGGTCGCGTTAGGGAGGTGGTCGTCTTATGGAGGGTCAAATAGCATTATTTTTATGGAAAAAATTTGGTTCCCATAAAATCGTGATCGTCATGTCAGGTGGTTTTCTTATATAGGTGGTCCTGAAATCAGTTTTCACTGTATACTATTTTATGTATAAGTGTTATACTACTTTACTATTTTGTGTTTCTTTAACATATCTGAATATGGTACTCAGTTTGCTGGTAAAATTTTGGAATGATACGGAACTAAAGAAAAATTAAAAACCGTGCACTGCAGCTATAACTTTGTTATAATCAATTTATTAATTGTTAGTATGCATTATAATAAAAATTCCGAATTTTAGTAAATTCATTAATTTGGACACTTCTTTCACCAATTAATCCTGATAAGCGTCGTTTTATTGTAATGTAAAAGCGAGTAGTATATTAGATAATTTTACTTATGATCTCCATCAAATATAATTTACGAAAATTATATTTGATGGAGAAAAAATTAACCCATCGATGTTCACGCAATTATGCTTTCAAACAATGCAATTAAAAGAATAGCCACACATAAAATGAGTCATAAAAATCTGATCTTAAATTGTTTCAGATCAAAAATTGAATTTCTGTATGAGATGATAAAGCCAAAATTCAATTTAAAACACATTGAACAATCCGATATTTAGTTAACTTAATTGGCAACGTGATGATAATGCGTTTCGCTTAGAACTTTGTTAATAGAATTTGTCTGCAAGAGTGAGTTCTTGGATAGCAAAAGTGAAATCCAATTCTTTTAAAAAAGGAATCTTAGGACGAATTTTTTCTTGGCTCATAGAAAACGAATCTGAAAAACAAGGACAATAAGGGAAGGCACATAATGAATATTTCTATCATTGAAATGGGCTTGCTTTCATTAAAATCGATAAAATGATAACGTAAGGTTGGACGAAGAGGAAGATAATCAATTATAATTTTATAACAATAAATAAAAATTATATTTTTACTCAGTCATTTCTTTTAGGATAGAGGGAATAGAAATTACAGAGCAAGTTCTGTTCAAAATAGAATATTTTTTTTTAAATCATAATTGTATTAGAAAAGTTATAATCTATAAAATTTCTTTCTATTAATTTGAAACATCATCATCAGAATATTATCCTAGAAGGATAATCCTCACTAAAATTAGCTGACAAAAATTGTCTTTAAGGTATGAAGCCTTGTAAAAGCCTTTCTTGATAATATATCATTAAATAATAAGGAAAACTTTGATGTTGTTTCTATTATTTAAATAGTTATTAATCTTGGTTTCGTTTCGCCTTTTTTAGAATTAATAATTCATTGTGAAATGTGAATAATTATTTATCTTGATTTTTACGGGAAATTTTCTTAATTTCAAACTTTAATTCGGATAACCAAACTATAGTTTTCGTATACCTGTTTTAATTCATTTTTTAATGGGTATAAGGTAAGTGCACCAAAGGCTGACAATGACCCAAAGCCTAACACATACAATGCAAAATTGTTGTAATAAGCTTGGAAATGGTATTATTTGGGTTTGCAAATGATTACTTGGCAGTTCATACTATTGGCAACATTGCTTCAGAGTCATTTGTTCTCTGATTATAGTTGACAAGATGGATGATGAGAAGAACGACGTCGCTATGTAAGATATCTAAAACGAAGAGAAAATCCTTGTTGAATTACAAATGAATCTATCCACACTGAAATTCAAACAATTATGATGACTTTGAAATAGAGTATTGTTTTATTCACCCTGATTGCCTTTGGATCACCCTGATTTTTTGTGTGTCAGCTAAAGGTGCAGTTGTCATATGATTAAAAAAATTATTACAAAAAATTTTTGTTTTGATTTATAACATACTCTTCTTGATTGTAGTTTGTATAAAGCATTGCTTTATTTTTAGTGTTTTTACCATCTCACATAATATATACACTTATTCAAAAAAGAGCAAAATGTGATTTTTTTTTCTTAAAGTGTCAGGCTTTGGTGCAGTTACCTTATTGCAAAATTATAATGGAACTTATTCTGTCTTTATCATATTAATAAATAAATGTTATATTATTTGTAAGTTAAAGTGAAAACTGACTTCACGACCACCTGTATAAGAAGACCACCTGACGTGACGACTACGATTTTATGAGAACCAAATTTTTTCCCATAGAAATAATGCTATTTGACCCTCCATAAGACGACCCCGATCATCATTTTTATAGACCAAACATAAAGTGAAACCGTCTATGACGACCATAATTTTTTAACATCACTACTAATTGACTGTCTTTATTGCTTACATCAGTACTATTTTGTTTTAAATTTAAATTTCATTTAAGCAAAACAACTATAATTAAAAAATTTGCACCGTACGAATTTTTCCCCATCATTCATACCACGACAATGACATAAAGCGCTGGAATTACAAAATCATAGTGTCATTCCTACTTTAGTGCTATATTTCTTTTTAATATGCATGTTCCTGAGATTTGTATCTATGATATGATAATTAAATTTTGCATTAAAAATGTTAAAAAATCATGACTTGAAGGCCTATGGCGATGTGATATAGGAAAAACTGAAAGTGAAAACAATCAGCCACCGGATCCGGATGTTTGTGTTCTACGCAAGCGTATTAATCAAATGTAATCTCATACACGTGTGGTGCTATCACTGCACTTTGGATGTAGAAACATGGTTAAACCATGGGCTAAACGGAATGTTAATGCCTTGAATTTAGAACAGCGAATAAAAATAATTGAATACAATAAGAAAGGTCATTCTGTATGAGCATTACCAGAAAAATTTAAGGTGGGGAAACACAGATACATAAAATATTGTCTCAATTCTAACTAAATGGAGAAACAACGGAAATCGCAATCTTAAGCGAATGACACCCTGCAAGAAACATGCTGAAGAATTAAACTGAAAGATTATTGTCTCAATTAAACATCATTGAACACTGCTTTCCGATAGAAATTATAAAAAATAAAAGTGGAATGCAACAAAGCACTGTTGAGTTTTTTCCATACTAATTAAATATGTTGTGTTTTTGAATAAATGATAAACTGTTTTATAAATTGTAACAAAAATATACTCGCTTCGATTTTATTAAAGTGTAATCGTTTTGTTTCATTTAAACATGCTGTATAAGCCGACCAGTAAAAACTGTATAAACCACTATTTTTGATTGGAACGGGAGGTGGTCGTCTTATACAGGTTCTACTGTACATTTATCACGTATGGTATTTTTATTAATTTTTTCGTGATCCGCAAAATAATTGTAAATATGAATCTGGTAGTTAACTAAAAAGTCGATTATGCCTGCTTTAATCTATTAATAACAGTACCTTGTGTGCAAATATTTTATCAAGGACAATATTTTTTGACAGCAAGAAAAATAATCCACAATCATTCATGAGAAATTGGACAATATAAAAATTACGGTAATTATGGAATCGAGATTTATTAAACGTCATAACTGTTTATATTTTTACGTTTTGCAAAGGAAAACAAATGTTAACTTACAGAAAATTCTATTTTAGTAATATTTCCAATTAGAAAGTTAACATGTTGAACTGAAGGTTTATCATCAGGCTCAGATTTTTCATCCTGATACATATAGGAAATAAGTGTATCTACTATGAATATTTTCAGGTTTTACAAGATAGGTCTATATAAAACATGCATATATTAATTTATTTATTATATATACTTTATTAATGATATTATACATATCGTTTAATTAATATAAATATGAACTGAGCAGATACATTAAATTGCATTTTCTATTAATAAACATGAAAACAAAAAAAAAACTAGAAATCAAAGAAAGCGTTCTAAATATTCCGGTCAGAAGATTAAGCAATTTTTATAGCCACTAAACTATTTTCTTAGTTTTGTAACTGACCTAAATAGAGAATTAAAATAAAGTTTTACCGATATACTTCAAGTTAACGTAACAAAATATTGCAATATATATATATATCATAAATAAATAGGCGGAATTTCAAGATTAAATGCTATTTTTTAAATATAGAAACTTCAATGCACTTCGCTTGAATGGTTTATAAAAGAAATTCATGATCATATCATTAATGGAATCATTCAGAGATCTGCACGAAATAACACCATAAAATCCAATACTGAACTTTATAAATATAAAAATGAAAACTTTTCTTCGTGAATATCTAATCAAAGAAAACAATTTCAAATGTAAATTTAAAAGAATTTCAAACGATAATGCCATCAAATCTTAAACACTCGTATGTATCATCTATACATGCATATATAGTGTGAGTGATATATACTGTATATATGCTTTGTGATATTTGGTTACGGCAGCAATCATATATCACCAAATGCATATATATAATTTATGTATATGTATATATTTGGTACGTATATATATTTATGCATAAAGTCCAGTAGTATTTGCATGAGATATTTGACGCATAACTGAATTAACCAATCACCATAATAAAGACAGTGATAATGTTCTGCGTTTTCTGTTTCAGGAATTAACGCTCCTAGAATAGCCAATGATGGTGGACCACTTCCTAGTCCTCGAGATGTATCATCTATGGCAAATCCTGACAAAGATATACCAAATGCTATATTCACTCTCATACTTATGCAATGGGCACAATTCGTAGATCACGATCTCACTTTAACTGCTGTGACGAAAGGTACTTTTTTCATTTTTTCTCTTTTTTATGAGTCTTGATTTAATACGTAATTTTTTTTTTTATCTTTATAAAAGGTCAAAACAATGAAGGAATTATCTGTTGCGATCCTCAAATTCAAAGAAATCCGAGACTGTTACATCCGGCTTGTTTACCAATAGTAATTTCTAAAAGTGATAAATTCTATTCGCACTTTAATGAGACTTGCATGGAATTTGTTCGTTCTCTACCTGCACCAAAACCAGAGTGCACTTTTGGTAACACATTCCTTATAGAATAATTATCGTATACTATACCATATTTATAAATCTTGTATCTATACTAATGTAGATAGAAAATTTTAGAATAGTTTTAAATGTAAATCAACTTAAAGCTGTACTTCATTAAAATAGGAAGTAGAGAACAGATAAATCAGCTTACAGCTTACTTAGACGGCTCTAATGTATACGGTTCCACAGAAGAAGAAATTAAAAATCTTCGTGCCTTCAAAGGAGGTAAATAATGATGAAGATTATTTAAACTAACTGAAAATTTTAGTGAAAATCTTAACAGCAGAACAAAAAAAAATTTTTTTCATAATATACTCTGATTTTTAAAATTGTATTTTCAGTCGAAGCATGATAAACTTTATAATTTTTTTTTTCTCTGTACAAAATTATTTATTATCGTCAATTTAAACTATATCATTATCATTATTTATCTTCTATTTATAGGCAAATTAAAAATCCTTAAATTGCACAATGAAGATTATTTGCCACAAGAGCAACATAAAACTGATGATTGTGCAATTCAAGAACAAGCTTGTTTCATGGCAGGTATATGTGCAAACATTAATATATATATTTGAAATATTTTACTATTCAAATGAATAATAACTGGTATTTTTAGGTGATGAAAGAGTCAACGAACAAATCAATTTGGCTATTATGCATTCTTTGTGGATGAGAGAACATAACAGAGTAACTGATGAATTGAGCAAGCAGAATCCTGGATGGAATGATGAAATATTATTTCATGAAACGAGAAGAATAGTTTCAGCCGAAATACAACATATCTCGTATAACGAATTTCTTCCTCTTTTGTTGGGTAGGCTATTTAAATGAAAATGAAATTTTTTTTAATATTAAATTAAAGATAATTACTTGTATTTCAGGTAAAGATATAATGCAGTCTTATGGACTACTGTTGAAACCATTCGGTTATAGCTTCGACTATAATCCTAAAATCAATCCAAGTATAGCTAATGGTTTTGCCACAGCTGCATATCGTTATGGTCATACACTCGTACAGGTAAAAACTAATTTAGAATATTGTTTTAATAATCTTGTAGGTTTTTATTGTAAAAATCGAAATATGTACACTGTATGTTATGTTATTTAACTTTTATTTTATAGGGACGTCTCGATATATTAGAAGAAAACGGTGAAGTAAGCGATCAAGTTCCCTTAGCCAGCACATTTTTCAACCCAATACTTCTTTATAAACCAGGTTATTTTACAAAATTTGTTCGAGGTTTAATCGGACAACCAGCTCAAAAATATGATAGATTTATAACAAGTCAGGTGAATATACGTTTGCAGCATTATCAAAACTATTTTATGTTACTTCGAACTTAACAATAAACTTGTGCTTTATACAGCTTACAAATCATCTTTTCCAACCACATGGCCATCAGTTTGGTTTGGATTTAGTTGCATTAAATACTCAAAGAGGACGAGATCATGGAATTCCACCTTATAATGAATGGAGAAAATGGTGTAATTTAAAACCATTTAAAAATTTCGAAGAGTTGAAAGAAGTCATGGCTTCTCAATCCGTAGAAGTGTATAGCAAATTATACAGGTAATCTATTAAGAGGAAAGTTGTGTGAATTGACGGAATAATACGTTAGTTATTCAAGAATAATTATGTATTACTTTATTTTTTGGTTATAGATCAGTGGATGACATAGATCTGTTTACAGCTGGAGTGTCAGAACGTTCATTACCCGACGGAACTCTAGGAGAAACATTTGCTTGTATTGTTGGAGAACAATTCCGAAGACTTAAAGTTGGTGACAGATTTTGGTACGAAAACGGGAAACTAGAATCATCTTTCACTGAAGGTAACTCGTGTTACATTAAAATCTTTACCGATTACTTTAGAACGAGTAGTGATTTTTTATTTTTACAGCTCAGCTGAAACAGATCCGTCAAACTAGTTTATCTCGAATTTTATGCGATAATGCCAAAGATATTAAGGCTGTTCAACCCTTGGCTTTCATCAGATCGTCAAAATGGTAGTTGAATAAATATCATCGCAATAAAAATGTCATAAAATCAAATTCAGAGTAATAATTTTGATTATTTTGTACATTTTAGGAATCCTAGAGTCCCATGTGACAGCGAACAAATTCCCAAGATAGATTTTTCTCCATGGAAGAACGAACCTGTCTGGTCGTGAGACCAATGTTAAAATTAGCATGAATTAGCATTTATTTTTTTTTTTTAAATATCAGTGCCATCGAAATATTTTGACAGTAAACATATATTTAACGAAATTTTTTTACAAATTTACTTATAGATTTAGATACTGCCTTTTACTCATTGTTTTTAAATAAAATAAAATTCTGTTATTTCTGTCTTTATTTTTATAATATGATATTAAAATGATGTGTTAAATCTTGCAATCTTTTAAATTTATTTGTCTCATAATTTTTGCATTAAAAACAATTTAATTATTGATAAATTAACATAACATAACATAAAACTTAAATGTAAGATTATTGCTTTATATCATCATAACAATTTGTTATATCATCGTATCATATCGATGAAACGAATAAAAAATTCATAGAGCCTAGATAAAAATTGTTGCAATAATTGAATTGCAACAACTTTTATTTATATATAAGTATCCAAATGTAAGTTTAATTATAAAGTTTCTATAAATTGAAGTTATACCGAAATCCATAAACTACAAAAGATTATCAATAATTCATAATTTGTCATGTAAAATTTTAGTCTTTATAATATTTACCAGTTATTATGATTTCTTTTCATTCTTAAAATTTAAAAATGTTATTCCCTTGTTATAGATTTACAACTTAGTTTTATTATCCTATAAGGATAGGATTCTTATTCTCTCTGATTATTGAAGAAATTCCATATATTTTATAAAATAAAACATATATTCTATTGGTTTTCTTGCATAAATAAAATAAAAGAAATTATAGTGAATATGTTATTTTGTATTTGTTACAAAATAAAATATTCAATATACAGTATTAACTTTTTTTTTCACAAAACGTTTTGGTTAGAGATCTATTTTCTTCTTGGAAACTGATTCAAATGAACCAAATGGATGTTTTTATAAATATAACGAAAAAAAATACATATTACAAAATATTATGATAGAATAAATAACATTTTTTGAATCAATTATTTTGATTATTATTCTATAAATATTCTAATTTTTCCAGAAAACCATTATCTTATTTTTAAATACATAGAGGAATGCGAAAGAACATTAAAATTCCCAAAAAATTTGATCTAATTGTTTTAATTTATACATTTTTGCGATTTACATATTATAATTATTGCATATGTAAAAACAGCAAACTATAAGTATGCAAAAAAATGAGCACTGTTTTCATAATCTACTCAGCACTATTTTGAACATTTTTTTGATCCTCTCTCTGTTCTTTAATTATTGCATATGTAAAAATAGCAAACTATAAGTATGCAAAAAAGTGGGCATTGTTTTCATAATCTACTCAGCACTATTTTGAACATTTTTTTGATCCTCTCTCTGTTCTTCGTCATTTTTATACCCCTAACTCTCCTCATCGTGATGTCACAATTTGAAGACCCTCTTTCCTTTTATTTAGAAATTTTATCTCCGAATATATATAAAACAAAAAAAAAATGCATAAAATAGTAAAAATAGGAATTATTTTGCTCTGATACCGTTCTTACACACATTTTTTAACTTCCAAATAAATCTTCAAACAATTGGATATGAATATCTCAGAACTAGATATATGTCTTACATTTTATAATAAAAGCATCGCTAAATATGTATTTTTCAAACAATTTAAGCAAAACATTTTATAAATTTATTTAAAAAAAAAACAATTTTTTTTTAAATCACAAAGATATAAAACTAATCGTTTTTACAGCCTAATGTCATAATTTGCATGCCTCTCTTTCTCCCACTACGTCATTTATCGTCCAAAATCTACTACATCCTTCTTATCCTAACAGTGTGACGTAGTTTATGGATACCCCTTAGGATAAAATAAGACTAAATTGTAAAAAGAATTTTTTTTTTGATTGGAGACTTGATTTCAGTAAAAGCAGGTTTAAATATTTATATAGCATCATATCCGTTTTATGATTTTCATCAATCTAATATTTCAATTTGCATAAACTCATGCATTAAAAATACCAATTTGATATTTATTTTCTTAATATTATTATTGTTTTATTGTTACTTTTAAAATAAAGTGATATTTACATAAATATATATTAATCAGTTTCGGGTAAACGGAAATTTACAAAAAATATCTACAGTATATTATTTCTGAAATAAGTAAAAAAATCAACAGAAAATTAGTATCTTAACCTTTCAGTTTTGTAGAAACTAGATATGATGTCAATAAACTTCTACCCCCGAAAATTAAGTCTCTTCTTCTTCTTCTGTTTCTGATATGGAAAATTAAGTGTCTTGACCATAACTTATTCTTATTTTACCCCAAGATATCATTAAGAAGCATTCATCGTTTTTTGTTTCTGATATGGAAAATTAAGTCTCTTGACCATAACTTATTCTTATTTTACCCCAAGATATCATTAAGAAGCATTCATCGTTTTGCATGTATCCGATATAAGAGAGAACACGTTTTGCATATATGCTGATTTTGAAAAGATATGAAGTTCTGAAAATAACGATTGAATAAAAATAAGCAAAAACTAATGTTAATATATTTTGTATACGTCGATACGAAAAATTAAAAATACAACTATAAGAACCAATTTAAAACGTTTATAATTATTTAAATGATGTGATGATTAGAATCGAACCATCATCTAAAAGAAATGAATAAAATTAGAATAATTATTAAGAAAAATTTTAAACATTTTCGAGATAAGTATTATTTATCATAATACCGATCTTGTATATAGAACAACCAAAAGAACAACTTATCGAATAATAAATATTTAATATAAATGAATTAGATTTTAATATGCTTCATATATTTGCAGCTTATGTATTATTTTTTGATTCTTTATTTATTTTAATGAGAGCATATCTATAATTTTGTTCTACTCTACTATATCTACTTATAAACAAATATATTTACAATTTAAGAATATTTTAAAATATCAGTTTAGCATATTTTATGATAATTCTAATCAATAAATAGGGAGCAATTTTGTTTAACTATTGTTAAACACTTTAAACCTTTTATATTTAACAAAGGTTCCCTTATTAATAATTATGAATTTATATTTATGAACTGAAGTTTATGGTTTCAGGTGGCTTCTGGAATGAAGCTAGACATGTTTAGCATCGTTCCAGAAGTCATAAAACTTAAATAAAGTTTCGAAACTTAGCTGGAATTATTTTTTGTCGTAATTTTCTCCACATTAAAGCTTTCATCACTAAATGACCTTAGGTTCAATTTTTTTTAATGAATAACTTTTAATTGATGAATAATAAAATATGATAATGTATTAATATCTGATTAAGTCACAGACCAGACTAGGGCAAGGTTGCTTTACTTAAAGAGAATAGTGAAAGTGAATTATGAATACAAATTTTATAGGGGGAAAACAAGAATTTTTTTTGATTGATTTAAACCACGAACATAAATGAAATATTTCAAAGAGTTAGATAGATTCACTATTTTTAATGAAACCATCTTACTTTGAATGTTAGATTTTGGCAATGATGAATCTATGTGTAAGTTTATATAACTTTAAATTTACTTTTCTTTATTCACATTTTAACTTTTTCCAGTTGCAGCATTTTTCATTGAATATCTTTTAGACCTTAATAAAAACTTATTTATAAAATAAGTTTTGTTTTGAATACTATTGAGAAGTTAGCCCTCCTTTCGAATTTTTTTAATATTTTTTCTGTTGCGCTTATTTGAATCTCATTAACAGCTTTTTTCACTTTTAACATTTTTGTTTCCACCTCACCGTTTAAGTTATCTGGACTAAAACAAATTCATTCATAAATTTAGATAAAAATAATTATATTGGTGCATTAAACAAGAATAATTTATTTTTAAAGATGAATGTTTTTGTAAAAAGAATAAAACTAAAACAAATTCATTCATAAATTAGAATGAATGAATTTAGTTAATGAATTTAATGAATGAATAGAATGAATTTTATTTAATGAATGAATTTATTTAATGAATAATTAATTAATAAAATACAGCAGAAAGAAAAAATAGCCAATATAAAATGAAAATTTACATAAATTTTCATTTTATATTGGCTATTTTTTCTTTCTGCTATATTTTATTAATTAATTATTCCCGAAACATAACAATTAAAATTTATATCAAAAATGGAAAGAATTCACATTATTTTTAATTGCATTTATAGCATAACCATTCATTTTGCTACGATATATTTTTTATAGCTTTTGAAAATATAAGTTCAAATAACTATCAATGGATTTGCTGCATATACATGTGACAATTGCTATTAAAGCTTGGAATCCATATCACCTAAATATAGAAAAGAAAAACAGAAATATGCAAGAATTCAGCACTATTTTTTTTTTTTAATTCTTTCCAAGCATCTACTATAGTAAAAAAGAGAGAACAGAATTTTAGAAACAGAAATATGCAAGAATTCAGCACTATTTTTTTTTTTTTTTAATTCTTTCCAAGCATCTACTATAGTAAAAAAGAGAGAACAGAATTTTAAATCGTCACATTCTACATTTACATAATAATTTTATAATGTAATTCAGCAATGGATAAAAATCGCTTTGCACTTTTTTTATTATATGCATCAAATGGGTGTAGGCCTATTTACCATGAAGCTAACTGAAGCTTAAGTTTCAGAATCATCACTTTCACAGATCCTGGAGGGCTCTAGCAATGTCATCTCATGGTTATAAGCTTTTGTAAATTTGCAAAAAGTAAGATAAGACTTATTTCTCTTTACATTCCGACTTCTCTTCTTTCATACGTCCTCTTATTGGAATGGCAGCGGGCATTTTTGGGATATAACTAAGGGGAAGTTAAGTTGGGGTTACATTTAGTTTGGGTTGGTGAGATATATTTATGTGGGAAAGTATATAATTAAGTTATTATAGCAGGGACTGCTAAATGGAATGGCAGCTGGCATTTTTGGGATATAACTGAAGGGAAGTTAAGTTGGGGTTACATTTAGTTTGGATTGGTGAGATATATTTATGTGGGAAAGTATATAATTAAGTTATTATAGCAGGGACTGCTAGCAATAACATCTCTGTAGAAATGAATTCCAGGAATATTTTTCCGCCCACTATACTGATTTATCTGGCGTCGCGACATGAAGGTGCAAGTCCAGAGGTCTATTGCTGATATGAATCTGTCCTTTGGCGCTTGGCACTGGAAGTATGTGGGTAGTGGAGGAAAAACGAGGTTTGAAATATATGGAGCCAAATTATATCTGAGGAAAATTCTTTCATTCATCAGATGCGTAAAATTGTAAACTGGTTCTCATCGACGCTTGATCAAAACGGAAATTTTCTTTAGATATACAATATACTATTATAATCTCACTATAATTTTTCTTTCTTTTTTATGGGAATCGTACGAAATAGAATTTATCAAAATTCCTAAAGGGCATGATCCTATAACAGTACTACAGACTACCAATATGTATACGTGCGAAGTCTCATGTTTTATGCATTCCAACATATGAGATTGCGATATAACATATTTGACACATCTTGAAATCTATCAGTTGTAAACGGAACGACAGGCAATATCACCGTTACAGCAAAATGGCTTTGAGAGAACAAATATTCTAATGACAAAATCACTAAGTCAGCGCATGTAGTACAAGAGCAATTTGATCACACAATTATATATTTCCATATAATAAAACGGTAATTTTAGAAAGCATTTATTTGTTATGATAGCTGTTTTCGTTATAAATAAATTTCCATTTTCGTATCTGATTTTATATTCTTAACTTTTCATTTATTTATTTTTCTTAAAGAGGACTTCAAAACTGTATAAACTGTAAACCAAACAAAAATTAGATCAGTCACTATATACTGAGAGAATCTCATTGCTTTGGGATTCGTTCATCTGCCATTCTTCAAAATCAAAAAGAATACAAATGTTATGATTACATCACTGAAATACTCTCAATGGATGGATTACAACTGAAATATCGGCACATAAATAAAAAAGTTAGACGTTTTCAATTTTATTTTCTTCGGCAATTCTACTGAACGAAAAGCATAAACACTGGTAAATTTATTATGTTTCAGTTTTTCTCTTTCTGTTGTATTTTCAACAATAATTTATAAGTTAATTTATTGACTGACTTATATTTTATATTGAAAATGAAATTTATTCATAAAAGTGCTCATTTGAGAAATTCTAAACAGTGCAAATCTTTTTCTCAGGACGAGAATGGCAAGAAAGAGATAAAGATTTTATATTAGATTAAATGTGAAGGGAAGGAGCTATACAGCCCAAGCACTGCGATCACCAATGGTTTATTGTGCACCTCAACAAAATCATCCCAGAAGAAGTCCCATCTTTAAAACAAAAGATAGTATCTTCCTCAATGGGACAGTAGCAAGATCTCCTGGAGCAGGAAAATATATCCCAGACTAAGAAGAAGTCCCATCTTTAAAACAAAAGACAGTATCTTCCTCAATGGGACAGTAGCAAGATCTCCTGGAGCAGGAAAATATATCCCAGAAAGATCATACCCACCCAAGAAAGGGCCACACATTCACTCAAAATGTGAAAAGGAGTTTCATCCTCGTCCTGACATCTTCTACAAATAGGGTTATTAACAATCCCAATCAAGTGAAGATACTAAGGTGACAGTGTCCCGTGAGGAACCCTGTAATAATCCTAACTTCATGTTTGTGCAGTGAAAGCAACTCTTTAATTCTCTGAATAGAGCAACCTAAAATGAGGAGATAAAGATTTAATCATGCGGTCGAATTAATCAGAGTTTAGATCAAATATTTTGTTTAGTTGTTTCGTGAGCTTGAAAATTTATATATACTATGTATTCATCACTTTGTATTGTTATAAAATATTTAAAAATTATAAGAGATAGTTATCAGCCTAAGCATGGATCATAATCATATTGTATTTCTGTCGACGTTAATTGTTAGTGAAATTTATAAAATTTTTATGTAACTATTTATTGGAAAAATCTATTTCAAACTAATATGAAATAATTTGATCAACATGCAAAAATATAAATTAAAACATATTTTTTTTTTCTACTTTTTATGTTATTGGCGCAAAACCAAAAATGTAGCATATAGTATCTTTGGAATAATCGATTATGGATTATATTAGTAAAAACGAGCAATTTATTTTATTATTTAACTCACAAAAAAATAAACTTAAATAATTCAGAATTGTTGTTACGTAATTTCAAAGTATAGGTTATATAAAACTGTATCAATGAGTTATTACGTTTACTCAGAAATTGCCTGCTATATCCAATAATAGTTTTTCGCGTTATTTGAGCTAAAAAAAAGTGTTGTTTGTAAGCATATTAATAAAATTAAGATTATTCCTAACATTAGTAACTTTATTAAAATAAAATGTGTAAAAACTACAGTAATTTTACTTCATGTTGTATTGTTGACAAATGAAATAAGATATTAAATCTAATATCTCTTGTAGTTTCAGAGATCTCAATGTCTGTAAAATTCAAAGGTTCTGAGAAGTTTGGTTCTCGAATAGATGAACAAACTCAATATTCTGAAAAACAATTATTTAAAATTTGAATCTGAATCAACATATCAGCTAAAATATAAAGCATTTATCTATTAAATAAGCATGCAACTATGTATTTTAATTTTTTATATTTTTTTAAATTATATTTATGAAATATATTCAATATTTGTTTTTGCTCTATTATCCTCCTTCATTCAAGCTTAAAATACTAGTAATAATACATATTAATTTATTCATGCTTACAATACCGTAAAAAAGGAATTAATGAAAATTCATTAAGATTGTTAGAGCATACAATATGCAAAAAAATCAAATCATCTATTGTTAATTATATTGGTGAATAAACATAAAATGTCGTATCATTCTTAATATAAAAATCTGAATGAAAGATAGGATTCAGAGATATGCAGAATATTTCAAAGGATTTCAAGATAGTCTATTCATTTAAGACAAAAATGTGTAAATCAGATGCTTTTCATAATCTATATATTTATGCTACATGCTTAGATAGTAAAAATACATAAAATAATATAAGATTTATAAACTGGCTACTGATTTTAAACAATTTATAAAATTTTTATTATAAAAAATCATTCAGAAGTAAATTTATATATGGATTGCTGTTAACTAAATATTCGTTTCAGAAGTAGAAATAATTCGGGAAAAAATCATTATAATGTTTATTTTAGAATTTAAAGTTTTTATATATTATAATTTAGAGTTAAGAAGAAAAATAAAATATTTTCTGTAACTCTTAATAAAAAAAAATAATAATGTTTCATTAGATTATTCTTATATATTTACTTTTATCATTTTAAGGAAAAATTGAATAAATATTTTTTTATTTTTAAATCAGAATTGAATTCACTGATGCATGCAGTCTGGTGGGTAAATTGAGCAAGTTTCTGAAGCAGTTCTACGTTATAATTTGGAAAATATTACTTTTATAAGTCCGTTTGAGGGTCAAAGCTTTCGAACAATTTATAAGAGTTGAAGCAACGCTGCTTAAATCAGTGAACTAAATGGGCTGGAGGCTGGGAGCGCTAGTCCTTAAGGAGCCGTACTGTCAGGCTATGAATGAGTAATTCTATGTCATTATAAGAGAGTGCATCATGTCATTAGACCACGACGCGCAAATATATAAATACAGTTCTGGATTTAAAGGAACATTAGTGAAAAGCATTTTCCCACGTTTCATATCAAATTTATGCTAACATAACGAAAAATTTACTCTTAACTGTTAATGATTAGTATAGTTACCATCGGGGTTTTTAAAAACTGATATAATATTCTATAATCGTTTTATTGTTTTGTACTAAAAGTTATTCCCCTTTAATGATAACTTTCTTCAATTCATAGTTATATATATGTGCAGATTTTTCCTGTATGAACTATACGCCAGGGACGGAAGATATAAATTTTCTCTTATGTAACTATTGTTTTATTCTTAATTTATCTTAAATTTTAATAATTGATTATCAAAAATGTTATAATAATATTTTTATACTTATTCCCATGTCGTTTCAATGATATTTACATCGAAATTCAAATAAATTTATATTGAATAAATTCATTTTCATAATATCGTACAACTTAAACATAAATAGAATTTCTATCAATAATAAGTAAGGATTTAACTAATTAATTTTTACAAAAAGAGCAGTTTCAAATATAATATACTCTGTAAAATTTTTAAATTGTTATCATGATGTTATTTTGTAACGGAACTATGTGGAGACTTCAAATTACTTTAGCTCAGGAATAAAGAATGATCTAAAATTTTTCAGTCTTGCTATATTTAGCTTTTTGAAATGATTGTGAATGGCAGACAGAATGATTGTTTATATATCATAATTAACTATGTAAAAAATGACTTGTAAAAAATAGCTTGTTTTATTACTTATTTACAGAAATAAGGATATTTTTTCCGGCTGTCAAAAACTGAAAAGATGGAACTCTATATCATCTATTTTAATCTCACTCAATCTATATTAATATTGATAGAAAGAGGTTTTCTCATGGACAAACAAGAGAATGATTTTAGTTGCTTTAAAATTATAAAAAAAAATATTTTATTTACTGTAATTATTATTAGAACTTTGATTTGATATTCTAAAAAATTCATCTTTAAGGTGTTATTTATAAGAATATTATTAAGTGAGGTAACAGTTTAAATAATGAATTATTACTGTACTTTAGTAATAATAATAATATAAGACTTCATATGAAAACAAAAAATACATTTTTATTTATTATTTAAATTTTTTTAAACAAATATTAAAGAATTTCCGCCAAGAAACATCCTTATCATTTACACTAAATAATTACCAATTAAATAACTATCTTATTTTATTTCTCTCTATAGAATCTTTTTAGTATTTTTAATAAAATAAAGTATCAAAGTTATTCTATAAATATTTGTATATAGTATACTATAGATTCTACAAATATTATAAATAACATTCCATAGATTCTATAACTACAAATATATAGTGATTCTATATAAGGATATTTTTATATCCTTAAACTATTTATTTATGATCTATAATTTGCAGTGGTAGATTATAAATATTTGAGAATCTATTAGAGAATTTAGGAATTATTGAATTATCTTCTGAATTCGTCTTCAGAATAAACAGTTTATGTTTGCATTAAAAGATATGGGAAAAATTCTGAATTTATTAAGTAACAAATTATAAAGGAAGAGTTATATATTCGGAACTTTTTCGATATTAAACTAAACTAGAATCTCGAATGCTCTTAAAAAAAAAAAAAAAAAAAAAAAAAAGGAATTTGAACATAGTGACACCTTAGAGGCATAAACATTGTACCATTTGGCGTGGAGATCTCTGTACTCCACAAAATAATCAATAAGATATAACAAACTGATCTAAAGTTATTTTGCATTTGCTCTCGATAAACTAAAATATGTTATTCTTAATTAAAAATAGCGCAAGCAAAATATGTTAAACTGAATATAAATAACGATTATTTTTACGATATCCATTTTATAAAGTATTAATGTCCTTGATAAATTCTATTGTACAGTATAATGTGATAACTCTGCATTTGAACTTGAAATGTGATAACTCTGCATCTTACTACATTTGTCCTTGAGACTGTTATATTAAACATTTGACAGCACACGTTTTCTCACTTTTTCAATCCTTACATGTCTTTCAAGGTCATTTGGTCCATCCCTAAAATTTATTAATGATACTGTTTATTATTTTATACATAAAAATGAAGCTGACAAATCTTCTGGTCGTTACAACATATTTTACAAATTGATATTAATTATGCTTCACATTAAAAGAATAAAGAGAGAGACTTATTGTTTTAACTTTAAAATTTTTTGTTAAGATGTTAGTTAACATAATTATATTATTATTTTCGTTACTATTTATTAAAATACGAGGAGATATACAATAAATGCAAAGAATCCGTTTAGAATAGTAACTGTCCTTCAAATCCCCTCTGATTGAAGCCAATGAACCCCACCCATAGATGATGCACACTATTTGTATAATGTATACAGACTTTCGTCCTTAGTCACAATAAAATGCTTCTCAAGAATAATAGCACGTGGGTGTCTAACACGTGACTGTAACACCTCCCAAAAAATGTTAGTTGTAGAATTCGTGATCAGTACCATACTTAGTGTAACTAGTTTTGCATCCGGTCCTTTGAAAACTTTTGTGTTAGCGTTCAGTAGTCTAAACTATGCAGATTTGGAAAAAATTCAGCTGTCAGACTTAATTCTATTTTGTAAATGATTGTCAAGTTTATCATTTCTAAATGTCAAATCGCATTAAAATCATGTTTTTCTTTCTTTTTTTTTTGTGTAATTCAAAATTAAAATTTTTAAATTGAAAAATAAACAACTATATAAATAAATTACATACAGTGAATTTTTCATTTTTAAAGTTTAAATAATTTCTTTTATCTGAATTATATTTGTTTAAATATAAATTATGCATTGTAAATTTTCTGAAAACTGTTTATTCATAATTTATGAAATCTTAAATCATTACAAATGTAATTCAGATGTGTGTTTATGCAACTTCTATAGTACTTGAATTATATAAATTGTTCATTTGTATATGTTATATATATAACAAAAAATCATGTAAAGTTCGTTTCCTTTTTAAGCAATAAAAATTTGAATCATTATATAATGCAAGAAGTAGCTAAGAAAAATTTTCGTATGAAAGAATAACAAGTTGATGAATGAACTTGAACAATTATTGTGCAATCGGAAAGGTTCTTATACAGTTAAACGTCATTCGTTTTGTCATTAGAAAGAGTAACGAACTTATTGCATTCCCTATTCTATAAAATTAAATTTTTGGTTAACAGATAATTTATTTTTTTTATCAACTATAACTTAGTATCACAGTCCAATCCATCAACTTAGTCCAGTTTAATAGACACAATATTCTATATTTAAGCCATTAAATGTATTTATATAATAATGCAGCTTTTTCCTAGATCAAATTCATCATTGAAAGTTTGTAAAAATTTTTTTAGAGATTGAATTATTATATTTTATTAAAGTTATCTTATTTTGACATTCACGGCAATCATTACTAAACATTCCTAAAGATATTTATGGAAATGATACGGTTCGAGATGAAAATCAATTCATAAGAAATACAGAAGAACGTCTTATTAAAATACAAAATCCTGAAAGGTGCTTTATGATCAGATGCTTTAGGGCATAATCTTTCTCATCTGACCAATCAGAGAATCGAATGTTCTTTTCTCTAAAGTATAAAAGAGAAACTGCATGCTTGAGTTCAAAAAATTTTAAGCGCACTAAATTCGTCATGGTAAGTATGATATCTATTCAATTATTTAGAATGTAAAATTAATTATTTTATATTTATATATAAAAATTGCTAAAGTGACAGTTTATATGTTGCAACATATATAATTTTGTTGTAATTTTAAATCATCGAGAAAATTTTTGTATAAATTTATAGACTTTGTTTTATTCGATTATCGTTTGCAATTTTGATTAAATTATTTATAAATAATTTTCTAATAAAAAATTTATTATATCTACATTAATCAATATTTATATATCTTCAATTAAATATCAAATTATTTTTAAGACATTATTACTTCTATCAATTTACGAACAATCGAATGTAGCTTAATGTAAGAAGTTAAAATATAAAACTATGATAAAGTTAATAAATTCTTTAAAATTTTATTAATATTTATGAATATTTTTAGTTATTATATTTTACTTATGCAGTGCAGATACGTACTTTATTAATAAAAACTACAGATTTGCCTAATTACCAAAAATTATAACGTAAACAACCCCTATGAGACAAAGAAAATATTTAGCGATTTTTTTCGCTTTTCAACACATTGGATGAACTGTAATGATGCTTAATAACTCTGTCCGGTTTCTGTTATAGTCTTGAACTTCAGACAATTGTTAAATCTGATTAATCGTAAAGATTATCATTGTGGGATCATGGAAGAGTTCAAGGTTGATGAAGCTTATGTGGGCCATTCAACCGTCGAGTAATTCACGCAGCAATAATTCTTGACTAAAGTAGTAGTTAATTAAAATAATTTTTTTTTCTAAAAGAAAAGATTTCTTAGATTGTATAATAAGATATTTTATAATAATTAAATTATGCGATAATTATTAAGAAAAATTTAATAGTAAAACTAAGAAATCTTCATTTTTATTGTTAGCTATTTTACATTATTCATATTAATTAAATTGTAATTATTATTTTTTTTTTTAGAAAGGAAACATTTTTCTATTGATTTACTTGAGGATTTTGATTGACTTTGGAGTATTTATTTCTTGTTTACCGTGGAATGGTGAGTATTTATATTAGAAATTATTTAACATATAATATGTAAGATTTTTTTATTGAAGTTAACAACATAACGCGCTCAAAAACAGCTTAACTGAAGTTAAAAAGAAAAAAATAAAATTATTTTTGTTTAAAATTTTAAATATATAATAATTTACTATCCAATAGTTTGTATCTGTATATGTTCCATTTATTTTATTTCGATTCTTTCGGATAAAGCAGACGTTTAAATGAATTTTTCAGTTCAAGAAAACTTCAAGATGTAGGATTAATAACTAGTTTTTACATAATATAAAAATATCATCATTAAATTTATTTGAATTAAAATAAAATTATCCTTGGCGTCTTGTAATTCTTTATATAAATCAGTTCCAGATCAACCAGATGTTTTCGAGAACCGATACGGAGTTTTAATGCCAGAAATTCGAGATGATGATCTAAATAAAGCTAGCAAAAATGGTATCAAAAGTTTTCAAGATCTAAAATATTTAGAGGAAGAGCTATGGAACAAAGGTGAGCATATTTTTTAAAAACTTTTAACGTAATGGAAATTTATATTTTAGTTGTCATATGAATTATTTTTGTCGAGTTGATGAATGTTACATCTTCTTCGTGTACATGACATTAATCCCGAATCCGAATGACACCATGACCGATTGCTATTGCAAGCATTTAAAATAATTCTTTTTTTTAACAAAAACACAATTATGAAGCTGTTATCTCATAAATTTATCTGTAGAAATATTTTTAAATGTTTACACAAGATTTTCTCTTTCATATAAATGAATGTGTATGAATTTAAATCTAAAAAAGATGTCTCTGCAGGATATATTATTTACAGTTAACAGAAGAAAATTTCGGCAGATAATATAATAATTGTTATTTTATAAGCTTAATTATTTTAGTAATTTAGAAATCGTCATACCTGTAATTTTCTGAAATTAATCTGCTCCTGATTGTGTGCTTCTTTTCTAGCATTCTAACAAGCAGTGAAGCCGACATTACACAACAAACCAAATTCTTATATCAAACTTTACATAGATTTAAAATAAAAAGTCTGTTAATAAAAATTGATAGGATTAAAAAATCTTAGAGTATATCTTTTAGGTTTTATAATTTAATTACTTTAAATAGTTAAAAAATATTTATGACTTTAATGTAGATACATGTTTATATTTTTAATCGAGGATAGAAGCAACTGATATTTTAACATTATTTATTTTTGTGCAATAACACTTTGCAATAAATTAAAAATCCTCAAATATATTTTTAGTTATACGTAAAATCTATTTTAAATTATTTTTATTTAGTAAACATGCAAATGAATTTTTTATTCATTTAATTTTTAATATAATAATTTTTTCTCGACGCGTATAGATAAATTGAAGTGATGTAATTTTTTTATTAAAATTGTTAAAATTTAGGAATGGTAGTGAAAAAAGGCAGCAAGGAAGCGGCTCATCAGGCATTATTTGGCAATAATGCTGAAGTTCAGCAATTAGGCAAGGATGGTTTAATAAATGTCGAAGCTTCTCTTCATTTAATGAAAAAGTAAGTTATCTTATTTTACATTTTTTTAAAAAAAAAAGGTTATTGCATTCGTATATTATTCAAAATTATGAGATAAAAAAAGTAATTTTAAAAGATAGTTTTGTTTTTAATTATATTTAAATTTAAAAAAAAAATCTATAAAAATATTTATGCGCATTAATAAACTTTGTCATTTTTACACTATCCACAATTTTTTTTATCTTAAATAAATTGATAAAAATATAAAATTTGTGCATGTTTAAATAATTATATATAACATATTTATTTTTAGTTTTACTTTTACCTTAAAATTTCTAAAATGTTTTAAGATTGAGAATTTAAGAAACAAAAATGTTTAGATTTTCATAAATATATAGAGTAACTAGGTGGTATTTGGAATACCATTTTGTTTTTATAATTTATAAAAAATTCTAAAAAAGCTTATATGGTTTCTTATGTGTTATTACCTTTTATGGACATTCCCATATAACATTTTTTAACATGCTTGCCATAGTTTATATATATATATATATATATATATCATGTAATTTAAAAAATTATTTAAAGGTGCAAAATTCTATATTGCTCAATAATTAAAAAAAAACAGTATTTTCTTCCAGATAGTTTCCAAGAATATTAGATAAATTTGTATTTAGAACAGGGCTATCCAAAAGGCGGCCCGCCAAACCATTTTGTGCAGCCCGCGAGGGTTTCATGATTTGTGATATAATATTATTTTTTAATGTTTTTTCAGTTTTATTACTTTTTTAAGAGATTATTAAAAAGAATACTAAAATTTAATTATTTAATGATAACAAGCTATCAATGACATCACACTTTTATAAGACTTTCAATCATGTCAATTTTAGCTATCCATGACATCACATTTTTATAAGACATTCAATCACGTCAATTTTAGTTTTACTTAAAGTTTTGAATTGTGACTGTATTTTAAAGTTATTTTAAAGTTTATAACACTCACCATTTCAGTGATTGTGTGACCGTTGTTGTGACATTCTGTTTAATTTAATTTTATTTTACGTTTTTAATTTAATTTAATTTTTATTTTACCGTGAGTTCGTTGCATTTGTAAAATGAGTGAGAAAAGACGTAAAATAGAAGATGAAAATCGAGTATATCAGGAGCGGTGGAAAAATGACTTTTTCATAATAAATCATATGGTAAACTGCTTTGTTTAACAAACGTTTTCCTAACTTTTGTGATTTTGTTCGGAAAGTAATATCAATGTTTCGGTAATACTTTTTGTGTGAATTTCTAACATGAAGATAGTTAAGAATCCATTCTGAACCCACCTAGGAGATTCTTCTCTTTTGCATATTTTGCGGCTAGCTACAACAGGAATGGATACATATAAATATCCAGCCCTTGTAAATGCAACTACCCACCCTCATTTATCACATTGAATAGATACATACTTTTTTATATTTTTTAATTGTTTAAATTTTATAATTTTTTGTTAAATGTAACATGTTTATTATATGCTATCTGGTAAATATACTTTTGTAATAAGGTTTGTTAATCTGGAAATAAAATTTGTTTCCAAAAAAAGTTATATTTATGCGTTCCGTTTGTTGAGACAATAGCGTATCGAGTACCGAAGCCCCTCCCCTTTTTCGTTATATTTTTGTGTTCCGTTTGTTGAGCAATAGCGTATCAAGTACCAAAGCCTCTCCCCTTTTTTGTAACTGCGGCCCTCCATATCTCTAGTAAACACGGCCCTCAGGTTCATTATAATTGGACAGTACTGATTTATAACATTGTTTTATTCAATATTTGTATCATTTTCTTTTAAGTGGTGAAGGTTTAGGAATAGTGATAGATTATTAAAAAAAAATTTAAAAAAGCCTTAGAATAGTTTATAGCTAGTCTAATTTAGAAAGTAGTCGGATCATATGTCTATTTAAATTTTAATGGATCAAACGTTAACTTAAATTATAGTAGTAGTTCTGAACATGCCAATATAGAATAGTATTCCATATTGTCACCATCCATACGATAATATTTGAACGATGCATACTCCAATAGATGCCAAATCTCTCAAAATAAGAAGAGATATTATGAATGGTATTTTCTACTCTTAAGAAACTCAGAAAACAATTATGGTCTTACTTGTAGTTTTTGCAAATCCGATGATTTCAGATGGCGCAAAAATTTTTGTATTTGATGAAAATACCTTCTCTATTTTAAACCGTCACGCATCCCACCAAGGAAACTGAAACTG
This sequence comes from Olivierus martensii, assembly GCA_000484575.1. Taxonomy (NCBI): domain Eukaryota; kingdom Metazoa; phylum Arthropoda; class Arachnida; order Scorpiones; family Buthidae; genus Olivierus; species Olivierus martensii. The sequence goes on from AYEL01071774.1 coordinate 47,309, forward strand.
AAGCTAAATTATATCGCCACTTAATGTAAAAATTCTGCATTATTAGTTTCACAACATCGTCTCCTCTATGAGAAATTATACTATTCCATATAACCCTCCTATTTCATAATACCCCCAGTTATTCTATACAAGTGTAAATATTTAAATGTATATATTTTATAATTTTAAATGTATAAGTATTATATTGTACATGTATATATATTTTAATTAATAATATGTAATATATATTATATTAATATGCATTATTATACATAACATATAATAACATAGATAACTTATAGATAACTTTTGATTTGCAGCAAATATTCGAATATTTTTACGATTTTTTTTTTTCTAAAAACAAATCATGTATTCTTAAAATGATATTTATTTTTAAAAAAAGTTAAATAATTTGAAAATATTTAAACATTATTTATAATTTTTAACTTAGTTTAATAAGCTATTATTATAATATATTTCATATTTAAAAATTAAATTTATAATAATTTCTCTTGTTATTTAAATATTTAGAGGTAAAATTTACCTATATGTTAACATGTAAATAATATGTTATAACTATGTGTGTATATTGTAAATAATTTTCGCATTGAAAAACACCAAAATCATTCATTTTTGGATATTCATTCCCATTTTTCACTTATTCCGATAGAATTCAGAATAATTCGGCATAAATACAAAAAAATGATAGTTATTTTCCAGAATTAATTCATGAAATCGCATTTTCTCAAAAAAAAGGAAAAAAAAAAAAAACAATATTTTATGAAAATCACAAATTATTATTACAAAAAATTAAACTCAAACTTTTATTAATTAAATGGCTTTCACAATAATTATAATACATAGATATGGCTATTTTTTAAAGAAAGAATGAACTCAAATTCCGAAGATTAATAATCATTATTATCTGAATTTGGTAAAATTTGTGGAAAAGAATTTATTTTTTCTTTTTTTTAATAATTCCATTGTATATTCTTGAAATGAATTATATTTGCAGGTAATCCCAAACTATTATCTGAATTCGGTAAAATTTGTGGAAAAGAATTTATTTTTTCTTTTTTTTTTAATAATTCCATTGTATATTCTTGAAATGAATTATATTTGCAGGTAATCCCAAAGTACAGTAATGTCTTTTTTATATTGTACTTATTCAAATATGTTTCACCTTGTCTAAACATGAATTTTTAAAACTTTCACAACATTGGAAGAATGTTAGTGATTCAAATGGAGAATACGAGATTTGTCTGAAAAATAATGGGCCTGATTTTCTTGGACCAATCAGAAGGGCTAGGGGTGGAGTCTCCAGGCCTGATGGCTGATGGGGAGGGTTAGGTAAACGATCGATTTCTGATCAGTTGGTTTTGAGCTTTTGCAGAGGGCGAATCGCTTGCGAAGTGGACAGCTATTTGAATATCACGTACGGTCAAAATGCAGAGAAGTATCGAGAAACGATACGCAATAAAATTTTGTGTTAAACTTGAAAATCTGTGATAGAGGCGCTTTTGGAAAATACAGAAAGCTTTTGGGAAGTGTGCTTTATCGAAAGCACATCTGTTTCAGTGGCACGAAACGTCCAAAGAAGGAAGAAAGAGAGTCGAGGATGAACAACGCGCAGGACGCCCATCTACGTCTCACACTTCGGACATTGCAGATAAAGTGAAAGCGGTTTTGGATTCTAACCGACGTCTGAGTCTTAGATTGATAGCAAATCAAGTGGGATTTCCAAAATCCATTGTGCATGAATTATCGGAAAAGAATTGCAGATGCGGAAAGTTTGTGCCAAATTGGTTTCTAATGTTTTGACCGACGAACAGAAGAGAAACCGTGTGTCGATTTTTCGTAAGCTTTTGGGCCGTGTGAGGAGTGAACCTGATTTTTTGGAGAAAGTAATAACCAGTGATGAAATGTGGATCTTTGAGTACGATCCGAAGACGAAAAGACAGAGCTCTGAATCGCACACTACCGAGTCTCTTCGACCAAAGAACGTTTGAATGAGCAAATCGAAGATGAAATCGATGCTCATTGTCTTTTTTGACTCTAAAGGTATTGTCAATAAGGAATCTGTACTACGTGAACAAATGGTAAACGCTGTATTTTACTTAGAAATGCTTAAACGGCTGAAAAACAGAATCGGGTGCGTCCGATTTTGACTCTAAAGGTATTGTCCATAAGGAATCTGTACTACGTGAACAAATGGCAAACAAAACAAACACTGTATTTTACAGTAAAACAAACGCTGTATTTTACTTAGAAATGCTTAAACGGCTGAAAAACAGAATCGGGTGCGTCCGCCCGGAGATAGCCAACACCTGGATTATCACGACAACGCGCCGAGTCATACGTCGGTGATAGTGAGATAGTTTCTGGTGAAACAAACCGCTGACCTAAGCTCCCTACAGCCCTCGCCAACACCTGGATTATTCATCACGACAACGCGCCGAGTCATACATCGGTGATAGTGAGATAGTTTCTGGTGAAACAAACCGCTGACCTAAGCTCCCTACAGCCCTGAGCTGGCCCTGGTTGACTTCTTTTTGTTTTCTCGGATTAATCCTGCTTGAAAGGACACCATTTTGGGACTGTTAAAAACATGCAAACTGCCATGACAAGTGCTTTGAAAAGACCCTGTTCAAGACTTCCAGATGAGCTATGACACGTGACAGAACCGCTTGCAACAGTGTATTGATGCTCAAGGATGTTATTTAGAGGAATTTTAAGTGTATGTAAGCACGTCTTAAAATAAACGAATTTTATGGAACTACTCTTATTATTTTCCGGAAAGACCTTATTATTTAAGTGATTTATCTTTTATATCCTTTTAAAACTTAATGCTAAAAATCCCATTATTGTGAGCTATGACACGTGACAGGACATCTTGCAAAAGTGTATTGATGCTCAAGGATGTTATTTAGAGGAATTTTAAGTGTATGTAAGCACGTCTTAAAATAAACGAATTTTATGGAACTAGTCTTATTATTTTCCGGAAAGACCTTGTATATACTTGATTAAATTATTTAAGTGATTTATCTTTTATATCCTTTTAAAACTTAATGCTAAAAATCCCATTATTTTTGGGATCACCTGATAATTTTTTTATTCTATATATGCAAAGTCATAAATTCAAACAGAATTAATAGTATCAAAATTTAGTCGGCCAGATGGCAGCGTGGTAAAGCTTTGCCTTACCACTTTTGAGGATCTGGGTTCGAAACCGGGTCCCACACCTCCAGTTTTTCAGGAGCGGTTCGGACCCAGCCGTTGAGCCCCATCCTTCAACCATCTGGTTGATCCCATCATGGGTGTTGGCGAGCCTGTGATGGGTTCTATACGTGGTCGCCGCCAGATACGGTATATCCCATGAGGATATGGCGGCTTAATCTAACTAACCTAACGAATTTAAATTTTTTATTAGATTTCATCTGAACGAAATTCAAGCCAGAGATGGACTACCTCAATTTAGTATTAAAGATACAGTCATTAATAGCAGCTGTCCAGATGGAAATATCTTTTGCAAGAATACGTATTATCGAAGCATGGACGGATCTTGTAACAATTTGAAAAACAGACTTTGGGGGAAATCATTTACAGCTTTCGAAAGACTGTTGCCACCGGATTATGCCGATGGTAATTATTTTCTAATACTAATTAAAAGATAAAAATTAAGTACAAATTATTTATATTTTGTTCTCATTGTTAGGTTTAAATAAACCACGCGTAGCAAAAGATGGCAGTCAGTTACCAAGTGCACGACTGGTGTCATCTCAAATTTCTCCCGATTATAATGTTCCTCACGGTTACTTAACAACATTTTTCGTATATTGGGGCCAATTTTTAGATCATGATTTAACGTTAACTGCACTAACAAGAGGTAAATGTTTTTAAAGATTTATCCGAAATATATCTTACGAACTAAATATTTATATCAATAACTTCAAAAGGAAATAACGGTAAGCGTATCGAATGTTGTGGTAGAGGAAGTAGAAGACATCCAGCTTGTTTTCCGATTCATATATCGGAAAATGATACGTTTTATTCCAATTTCGGTGAAACATGTATGGAATTCGTAAGATCGTTTGCAACCGCAAGACCCAAATGCAATTTTGGTAAGTAAAAATTGTAAACTTGCTTAGAATACTTTTAATTTCTTTAACTTTTAAAATTTTTGTAGTTCATTAAATTTTTATGAAATTCAGCAGTGAAAATCATTTTAAGTGATTGTATTGGCATACTTATATATTTTCGCAACTTAAATCATTCTAAAATGCCGGAAGTGTTCAAAAAAATAGATGATAGTCCTTTCCAGAAATGGAAAAAAAATAATTTTCGAACATTTCTTTTTTTTTTATATTGATTTAAGAGGCAGATTTAAAAGAATATTCCATCATAATCAACTTATATTTAATTTAAAAAAAAATCAATTGTGTTCAATTGTATCAAAATTGTTGGAAATTTTATCAAGGAGAACTTCAGAGACTTGAACATCTATCATTTTTAAATGATTGACGTTGAATTAATTGATGAGATTAAAATATCAATGGTATTGATCTTGCTAAATTTTATAAACTTTTTTAAATAATTCAAAATATATTAAAATGTTATCTCAGAAAAAATTGAATGTTGGATTGTTTGGAATGCCCACGCTTTTAAATTGACGAAGATACAGGATTAAAATATGCACTGTTGAAATCATCTGTAGCAAAACATCTTTTCAAATTCCGTAAAAATCTACCAATTATTTCAAATTTTTAATAATTAAATAATTAATGGTGTACAAAGATACAAGTAAAAGTAAGTTATTTCTTTAATAAAAGAAGGACTCGTTAATTATTGCAATTTATAAAAAAGAAAACAAAAACCATTGTGAAAACTATAGAGATTTTCTCTCCTCTCTACATATTTTAATATTCTATCTGATATTTTGCTAATAAGAATCATACCATACGTTGGAAACTTATCAAAATATCAATTAGGATTTCGAGCCAATAGATCTACAATATCAGATCTTTACACTGAGATAAATTTTAGAAAAAAATGGGAATATAATAAATCATTTAACAATTTATTTATTGGTTTTAAAAAAAGATGCATGATAATATTCATAAAGTCTTTAATAAATATTTAAAAAATTTGGAATCCCATAAAACTTTATAAATCTAATTAAAATGCAAAATAAAGCTATAATGCTTGTAAATGGAATAAGATCCAATTCGTTGAGTATAAATACATGTTTATGACAAATGGATGCTCTCTCTCTTCGATCCAATTTATTCTTGCGTTGGAAAAATGTATCAGAGAAACATTTAAGAAAATAGAAAATAATCATTTTGGGATATGCTGATAATAAAAATATATTTAGTAAATTAAAAGAGGCATCTAAAAAATGAAAAGTATGCATAAACTAAGATAAAACAGAATATTTAAAAGTTTCAAGAGTACTAGGTGAAGATAATTACTTCAACGAAGAATATTAACTCTGAAATCTAAGCTAGAATAAACTCAACTAATAGAGCCTTCTACCCGGTTCAACCCCTATTATCATCAAAATGTTATCATGTAGAATAAAAGCTGAAATTTATAAAATTATTATTAGATTCATTCTTATGTACCGATCTGAAATCTGGAATACCACAGAACAAAACCATAATCAGCTTCAAACTTGAGAAAATAAAATTTTAGAAAATCTTTGGACCTATAAAAGATAATGCTACTAGTAAATGGAGAAGATATAATAACGAATTCTATATAAACTATATAAAAGTTCATTAAGAATTGATGAAATTATATCATGTAGATGCAAATGATAGGTCATGTTGAAATAATGAAAGAGGGAAGGTTGTGTAAACAAATTTTTCATACGAAAGACAATGACAGAAGATCACAGAGAAGAAAATGGAGAAAATATTTGTAGCGATCTAGATAAGATAGTAATCGTAGACTGGACTGAGAAAGCCAAAGACAGAAGGAAGTGGAGACAAAGTTTGCAGCAAAGAATCTTATTAGGCGCAAGAAGCTGAAGAAGCACTTTATTATCATTTTCTTATTAATGTTTAAATAACAGTTAAAATCATCAAACAGATCTAGATTTTTGATCACATAAAACTATAATAAGTGATAAATTCATATGTATTATGTAGGGCCTAGAGAACAAATGAATCAACTGACTGCGTTCATTGATGGATCCAATATATATGGTTCAACTAAAGAAATTGCAGACGAATTACGAAGTTTCAGTGGAGGCAAGTCAATATAACTATTATAATTAATAATTTAACTATAACTGTAACATTTATAAAATATGATTTATATCCTTAATTGTAATCAAAGCATATAAAATATTTTTTAATTTTAAATGAAATTTGTATTTTAAAAATTACTCTATTTAAATATTCCACTGATCTTGATTCATAAATGTTAACTGCTCTTGTATAATATTTTGAGATTCACAACATACTTAATGCATTTTTAATCATTTTTTAACGTATATCTTAGTCATTTTTTATAACATTTCGAATTTTTTCCCTTTCATTTTTATCATAAAAATTTCACAGGAAAACTGAAAATTAATTATCAAAACGGAGAAGTGATGTTACCGAAAGTTACTAAAAGAAACGAACAATGTGAAAGAAAACAAACAGAACGATATTGCTTCATGTCTGGTAAAATATTTTTGTTAAGTTCATGATTTTTAATCTATTTTTATAAGATATATTAATAATAATAATAATAATAATAATAATAAAATATGATAAATTTTTAGGCGATATAAGAGTAAACGAAAATACTAATCTCGCAATCATGCATACGATTTGGTTAAGAGAGCATAACAGAATTGCAGGAAGGCTTCAAGAGATTAATCCGGATTGGGATGATGAGCGATTGTATCAGGAATCTCGTCGAATTGTAGGAGCACAAATTCAGCATATCACTTATAAAGAATTCCTTCCTTTGTTGTTGGGTAAGACCTTTCGAAAAATAATGCACATAAATTATAGAAAGCCTTCAAAATTCCTAAAAATATGGATTACATTTTAGGGCATACAGTTATTAATACTTTCAATCTTAAATTAAAATCAAAGGGCTATAGTTACGAGTATAATCCATCAATAAATCCATCCATATTAAACAGTTTTGCTACAGCAGCTTATAGATTTGGCCATACTCTTATACAAGTGAGAATTTCATTGTTTCGGTATTCATTTTTAATTAGCATTCATTACGAGCAAAATAATTTTATTTTTCTTTCTAAAAAGGGTTTAATCGATTTAAAGAAAGACAAAATTGTAGCACAGCAATTTTCCTTGTCGGATAATTTATTTAATCCCACCTTGTTGTACAAGAAAAATTATTTGGAAATGCTCCTGAAAGGAATGGTGGATCAGCCTTCTCAAACATACGATAATTTTGTTAGTTCAAAGGTTAGTTTAAATTTTTTTACGTGAAGTGAAAATTGCCAACTTTTTTACTTAAAACTGTTTTTTTTTTTAGTTGACAAATCATCTTTTTGAAAGACCAGGAGAAAAATTTGGCTTGGATTTAATATCATTAAATATACAGCGAGGGAGAGATCACGGTTTACCCAGTTATAATAAATGGAGAAAAATATGCAAACTTTCTCCTGTTAGAAGTTTTTCGAAATTGGAAGAAATTGTTGGAAAACAGACAGCCAGAATATTTAGTCGACTATATAAGTGAGTTTATAGATAATGCTATTATAGTGATTTAATGAAAATATCTTGACTAAGGTCAAATTGTACTAAAATATAAACTGTGAAGTTTAAAGATATTAAAATAGTGAAACATATCCTTATTTAGATATAACTTTTCAGAAAATAAAGATAGAATTGACAAAATTCGATAGCAACTTCTGAATGAACTATAGTATTTTATATACCTAGAATTCGCAAAATAAAGTTTTGTAATCGCTTTTTTAATCAATTACTTTATTATATGTGTAATATAATTATATTTATTATAGATCGGTGGACGATATAGATTTATTTGCAGCAGGAATTTCGGAACTTCCATTATCGGATGGTGTTCTTGGACCTACATTTGCATGCATAATTGCAGAGCAGTTCAGAAGATTAAAATATGGAGATAGATTTTGGTACGAGAATGGCAAACAAGAGACGTCTTTTACGCTAGGTAATTTTTTAAAAAAATAATTATAATTTTCATATATTTATCAAATCAGAATATTTATCTTCTGCATTTTCTAATTTAATAGTAATACATTGATTTAATATATTTTTACACGAATGAATAATTATTTTTTTTCAGAACAATTAGAAGAAATAAGAAAATCTAGTTTAGCTAGAATTCTCTGTGATAATATGGAAAATCTGCATTATATTCAGAAGGATGTTTTGATTAGACACGCTAATTGGTAATTATATAGAAATTTTTTATAATGTTATTTAAACAAACTTTTGTTATTAATACACGCACTCCTCTAGTTACGAACATAAATCATACTTAAGTTTTGTTCTTAATTCGGGTTGTTCGTAACTCAGATATTATTATTATTTGGCCCGAAAACTATTGAAATAACTTTATATACTGTGTTTTGTAATATATTTCACAACTGTACCAATAACAAATTTCTTATTACACAGATTTGAACAAAAACTTCAGATTATAAAGCGAGTTTTTTGCGTAACTAACAAGTTTCTTATTACACAGATTTGAACAAAAACTTCAGATTATAAAGCGAGTTTTTTGCGTAATCGCCGCCATTTTGAAATACTGCCATAATATGATAATTTACTGTGTAATTTTACATAATATTGGTTGCTAGAGCATTCTATTATCATATAGTTTAAAATTATCGAAGAGTTTTTGATATTTTAAGTACGAATGTTTATAAATAGATTAACACGTGTACTCATAAAACACGATAATAAAAAATTTTATTTCTTCTATAGGAACCCAAAGATATCGTGTTCAGATGAAGATATTCCCCATGTCTATTTAGATCCTTGGTATGATGATTATTCGAGATGGAAATAAGCATATATCGTATTTATTTTAAACTTATGAAAATGTTTAGTAATCAAAATACATTAACAACTGCCAAACTTCAACAGTATTTTTTTAATGATTTTTTTTTTATGTTAAAATGTTGTCTATTTAATGTTGCTATTTAAATTAAATTGTTATTCTTTTTTATAAACGAAGTGTGTTGAAATATTTTTATCGTGAATCATTATTTATATAAATGATATTTTTTATTAATTAAAAAACAAAAATCGATCATTTTTTAAACAAAAAATTATTAATATAAATTTATATTTCTGATAATTTTTCCATTATTGAAACTTTCACTATAAGAAAACTATATTACATATGAGCATTAAAAGAATTTAATACTCATAAGTGATGATGAAATTTTTGAAGCGTAAAATTAATATAATTAAATTCTACTTAGCAAGATAAATAATAGATTAATTTATTCTTCAAGTATCAGATCATCCCAAAAGTAATGTTGTTTATAACATTAAAGTTTGAAAGGATATAAAAGATAAATCACTTGCTAATTTTTTTATTAATCAAATATATATTCTCCATTTGAATCAATAACATTCTTCCAACGTTGTGAAAGCTTTAAAAAAAATCATGTTTAGACATGCTGAGATACTTTTGAACAAGCATAGTATAAAAAACGACATTACTTTTGGGATAACCTGATACTTGAGGAATAATAATATAATATAATAATTTCTTCAAAAACTAGTTTTAAATAAGAAAACTGTTAATTTTTAACTTTTAAAGAATTTTTTATTATGCAAACACACACACACATATATATATATAATAAAAAGTATTATAGTATAGACTCTACCATTTTAAATCCATAGAAAGGGAAAAAACGAAATTATAGAATCTTATAGAAGTAAGCTATTGATATATAAATATATTTTCAACATCATCATTGAAAAATAAATACTGTATTTTTTCAATGAATTAAAATTAACAGAGAGTAATTAGAACAAATTTCGGACTCTTAAAAAATTTTAAATGTATACAGTAAATATTCCAATTCCATAGAATCTCATCTGGAAAAGAATCTATCTTCAAACATTACAAACATTGAAAGTTGTGTAAACCGAGTCTGTATGCCGCCATCAAATATCATCGATTAAACAGAATTTACTAATATTTTTATTATAGAATAGTTATGTTTCATTTTAAATGCTTTGTTAATACATGTGACAAAATATAAACTGTCAATATTTAAATGCTTTGTTAATACATGTGACAAAATATAAACTGTCAATATTTAAATAAGTAAAAATCCAATACAATCTATTTATCATAAACGCTTTAACTAAATGCTTTCCAAAAAAAATTATTAATATTACGAATAAATTTAGGTATTCAAAACTTCAATGTATTCTAATAAAATAAGAAAATTACAGAGTAATGACAATAATAATTTATTGAATAACATATAGAATAATATTTATAACTTCTCATTTTTCAGCACAAAAATATTCGAATAGGACGCACGCATTTCTAAAATTTTTGTGATTATTTATGTAAACGTCTATTATCTTTGGCTGGAACGTTATGAGAATTTAAGAAATTAATAGTAATTCTTTCAACTCTAAATTGTCTAACACGTAATTGTCTTCATTTAAAAAATTCATAATACTCTAATATCTCTCAAACAGACTTAAATTTATCAAATTCCCATAAAAATATATATTTCGAAAATAGAAAATTGTATATGCAAAGAGAGTTTCAGCACACGTACGACTCGGCTCCGATCGATAACAAAATAAGAAAATCGTATCGTTTTCGAAGATCATAGGTAGCCATTTCAGTAATTTTAGATAAATTCTCCCGATTGTCATATCTCTATTATCTCTAATAAAGGTCAGCTGTTATATAAATCCGCTGATAGCGAAATTAAAGATTGTAGATAGCCATTTCAGTAATTTTAGATAAATTCTCCCGATTGTCATATATTATTTCTATTCTATTATCTCTAATAAAGGTCAGCTGTTATATAAATCCGCTGATAGCGAAATTAAAGATTCTAGATTGCGTCGGACAGCCAAGATGACTTCTTTCTCATACCGAGAACAGAACAACAAGACTTTTTATTGGCCAACGATGACACAACCTCGAGCATGAAAAGAATATGTACAGTACATTCTCGGTCGAAGCTGTCACAACTGTGCTGAAACTCCCTAACCAACAACAAGACTTTTTATTGGCCAACGATGACTCACAACCTCGAGCATGAGAAGAATATGTACAGTACATTCTCGGTCGAAGCTGTCACAACTGTGCTGAAACTCCCTAACTAATTCCAAATTTATGACATAATTCAGAATAAACTATTTATATGTAAACTTACTGCTTGCAAAATCTTATGAATTAATCTCAACAATTCTCATCATTATTTTTGTCGTAAAAGAAATACTTCTCTTCAAGAGACGATATCGCTCGCAGAAATTATCGAAGGAAATCTTATCAACATCTCACCATTCTGATAATATACCGCAATTCTTTCATCAAGTCGATGGTGTAAGAAAATACTGATCATAAATTCTCATTAATATCTAAATAAATTATCAATATTCTTAAAAAGTTGAAATTATTTAACTAAATGCAATATAATTTATGAATAACTTTACACAATTTAAAAATATTGATTTTATTTAAACGATAAATATTGTTTCTGTTATTAATAATTGTACCATTTATTAAACAACACACTTTTTTTTAATTAAAAAAGAATTTATTTTTTATTTTTTAAAGGTACAGTTAATATTAATAAATTCTGAACAAAACTTGAAATTTGAATATTAGAAAATAGATACAGTTATGTTATTTTTTATTATGTAGAATTAAATAATAATATTTTATCATAATTAAATATTACATAATTATAAATTTGGTGATCACTTTTACGTCTAAATGATTCCTAAGTAAAATCTGAAGAATTGTGCTGAGGAATTCTCTTCTATATAAAGTTATGTATTGGCGACCTTCTATTTTGGCTACGTAATTTCCTAAGATAGCTCTATGGTCACTGGCCATTAGGTGAAGATGGGAGTTTTGGGGAATGATTAAAATTTGTGGGGCCGGGGTCTATTAAAATTATCAATCAAATTATCGTTTGTCCTGACACCAGGGGTCCTAGTCTCGAGTTTATCGTGTTACAACGCATTCGTGTTGGTGTCACGTGATATTGCTAACGCCCTATCAATTGTGTCTAAACATGGGAGTTGGTGTCACGTGATACTGCTAACACGAATGCGTTGTAACACGATAGACTCGAGACTAGGGCCCCAGGTGTGATGATTGATCGCGCTCACACCAAACGCGAATTTTTAGATATTTCTGGCCGAAAAGAACTAAAATTCGGGCGCATGGGTATGTGACGCTCAAGAATCCGAAGGGCTAGAAGCTCATAGGAATAAAAACAATCTTTTTGTCATAAAAATTAATAACAATAAAAATTTATTAAACTAAAAGTAAATAAAAATAATAATACATTAATCAAAACGAACCAAGATATACATATGAATGAGTACAAAAAAAAGGAAGCGAAACTGTCTTAATAAACCAACGAATTCCTAACTAAATCAAAAAAACTTGTATTTAAAAAGAGAAAAGGAGGACCTAAGAATGACTCACAAACATACCTTGAGAGAGAGACTTTTTTCTGTTTTCTTCTTCTTTCGTCTTTTATATTTTTAAATCGGTAATCCCAGTTAAGCGATAGGTGTAGACAGCTAAGGTGAGAGAGCAAAAGTGTGTAGAAGTGTTCAGAAGACTCCTCGGCTGTATCTGCCTGGGGTTTTTCTTCCTGATCCACCCAATCACATCAGTGGAGAGAGAGGTTCGAATTCGCTCTTGGTCAGGCGGTTCCTCCCCTTCTGCACTGGGACTGGCTGGTGGATCCTTCTGACAAGAAAGTTTATAATATAATTTTTCCCAGGTTCAATCGCATCTATTTTTTTATTAACATATTCAAACTTTCGTAGAACATAATTATATTTAACTCTGAGTTTTTAGAATTTAATTTACTCGTGCGTGGAATTATAACGTTTGTTTTTATGATTAAATTTTTGTGTCAAAGATAAAAAAAAATAAAAATAAGAATAAAAAACGAGAATTCGAATCGCATTCTGAATTTTACTTTTTTATTTATTATAAAAAATTTAAATAACAAAAGAAAATTCTGTTTATTATATCCGAGAGATGTAAAAATAACAGAAAAAAGTAAAGAAAACTAAAAGAAAAAAAAAAAAAAAGATTTTTATCGATGCCATCTGTTTTTTCTCTCTTAAGATAATATATTCACTTATAATCCGATTGTAATTTTGCGTTACGTTTTTATCTTTCAATAAAATATTTCTTTTTATTATCTGAATTAAATTTGCGTGATTTTACGACCAGAACAATTATTTAGACATAAAATTTGAAGTGTTTTGAGTCTTCGTATTAATGCATTCTATTTGAATGTTAAATGTTCTTAGTCTTCAATTTAACTAAATTTGAAGTGTTCTGATTCTTCACTTTCTTGAATTCGAGGCTCTAAGTCTTTAATTTAGCTGAATTTGAAATGTTCTGAGTCTTCAGTTTAACATGAATTTGAATGTTAAATGTTCTTAGTCTTCAATTTAACTAAAGTTAAAGTGTTCTGATTCTTCACTTTCTTGAATTCGAGGCTCTAAGTCTTTAATTTAGCTGAATTTGAAATGTTCTGAGTCTTCAGTTTAATTAAATTTGAAGTGTTCCGAATCTTCATTTTAATTTGAATTTGAAGACTAAGAACATTTAACATTCGAATTAAGGCTAAACTGAAGACTCAGAGCATTCAAATTCAGTTTAAAGTGAAGACTCAAACATTTCAAATTCAGATTAAAATGAAAATTCAGAACATTCAAACATCAGCTTAAACTGAATACAGGAATCCCTTGATTAGTGCAGGTTTGAATAATGCGGTTTTGATTAGTGCGCAAAAAAATTTGGGACTATCCCTTAATATATGCGGTGCCAAATTTGATTAGTGCGCTTCAACAAGTGCGATTTTTTTTTTTTTTTTTTTGCAAACCCTCTGAAGCGTTGGCAACTGAATCTCGGGGATTGTAGTCTACATGATTAGAGCACTGCAATAAATTTATTATTATTTTTAATTCTGTTAATATTACGACTTTCGTCATCTAATTGTTATATTTTAATTGATTTGTAATTTTATTTATTAATTAATAAATTTAGCGTGAATGGCAACTACCTAATAATAGTCATTACAATATTATATAGCCAGCCTTGCATTCAGTTCCTCTCCAGTACGCCATGTTTACGGATGTGCAATTATTTTTTACAAAAATTAATGCAATTTTGTAAAAATTTATTTTCTGAAAAATAAATTTTTTATTTTTACTATAAATTTTTAAATACCTACACATATTCCTCGATAATTTAAAGTACATGTAATGCAATATAGATAAGTTTTCAGAGAGGGAAGAAAATACATGTTTATAATTTTGATATTTTCCAGGATTCATTATAATTATTCACATTATTTTTTATTTTGATTAGTGCGGTTTTGATATATGCGGTGTATTGCGAGGATTTATTAACCGCACTAATCAAGGGATTCCTGTACTTAAAACATCATAATATATATATATATATAATAATATTTATTTACAACTAATATTAAACAATAAATGGTTACACTATTTAAGGAGTGAAAACAAGGAAACGATTGTGTTGTATACAAACTCCTAACCAATTTAGATATATTATAATTTGGCGAACGAGCAGAATGGTTCGTAAATGTTAAAGGGTATTTATTTATGGAACATTCCATAAATAAATATTCTGAAGACATAGCACAGAGGTGAGGTCAAAAGACCAATGCCCTGTTGTAAAAACATTGTCAAATATATCAGCCAAAATATTATCTGCCAATGACTTGAAGGCTTAAAGTTATTTACAGTCTATGTAATATTTGATTGATTCATCATCCCCCTAACAAGGTCTCAATTCTCTCTCAAGGCATGAAAAAGTGTTTATTGAAGTCTGATTATTCCTGTGAAAAAATGATCCCTCATCTGTCAATCAAAGTAGACTCAGGAAAGTGTACTTGTAAAAATTTCTTTAATATTCTTTGCAAGTATTATTCATCTGCCATCTGGCAGTTTGATAACATTAACCTTATAATTATTCTCTTTGAACAGTATTTTTACTAGGTAGATCTTTTTGCTCTCCTAATGGCTTTATTATAACAGGTGAGAGTACTTTAGTATATATCCAATTCACCTAGCTTTTTAGTTTTATTAAAAAGCCTGCTAACAGTAAGTCTAAGACTGCCAAGCTGTTTTATTCCATCAAGAAATCTACCTTGATAAGCCAGCAGTCTTAACAAGACAATTTTGATGGTAAGACAAAAGAATTGTCAATTCTGGTCAAGTTATTTCTAAATCCACTGAGCAAAACCTATTTTGCATATTCCCAAGGTTAAAGTTCTCTTTATAAGAATCCCAAATTATTTTTCCTTGGGTCTTTGTATATTATTTGAGTGAGTAAGAGTAGCATACAGGATCAGATTATCCACTATGAATAATAAGAACATGGCTACAACCTGACAACCTAAGGCCCTTCAACAATAGGGAACCTCAAAAGCAGGTTAAAATTATTGAACAATTTTATAATTTATTTAGAAAATTTTTTGTGCCAAAGAGTGTTAATCTGACTCTATTACCATAATATTAAATTTAAGCAAATGTATTTATGATTCAAAGTAGATGGCTCATTAAATACATACAATCTTCAGTTAGGTCAAAAACATTTTTAGTCCTTAACATTAGAGTAATGACTTCTATTTTTAATAACAAAGATTGCCCTTATTTAAAATAAAAATATTAGTATTTACTAGAAACTCCAGTAAGTGTTCCCCTCTTTGATTGATGTCCTTACTTCTTCAAACTATATGATAAGAATTAGCAACAACACCAACCAATCATTCAATCTGATTCTGTTGACAGAACTTCATCAAATGCACAAAATTCATTGTCAATTAAAGTTTGCCATTATCATAAGGAAAATATGCAGAGGAGACAATAAGTTTCCTGCTAGCATCATCCATAAGTTTTGTTAGATCTCTAATACAGAAATCTCAGATGGATCATTTTATGTTATCTATGGAAAAGATAAAAGTTTGGGAGATCATTTTCAGAGATAAAAGTAAATACTTGCTCCCTTTACAATTAATCCTTCATATTTGGCTCTTATAATGACAAGGATCTTGGATAAGAGCAAGGCCATAACAGTTTTTCATGAGTCACTGATCCAGAAAGGTGAAGACAGCTATAGAGTACTGGAGATTGGTTTGCATCATCTTAAAACTCATGACATCATAAGTGCCCAAACAGAGCATATATCTATGTACTTTCTAAAACTGATGTACCTGAAGAACCAGTAGCATTCTCAAAATCCTCACTTTTGCTAATGAACCTTGATCCTGTTCCTTTACAACAGTCATTGGAGAAGTCAGTTATGCACGCTTAGTATTAGGACTGAAAAGAATTAAAGGACCTCATGTCCACCTCAATAGAGTATAACTGTGGCTGAATGCACAAAGTCTTATTTGTAGGTTATTTCCCCAGAAGGAAGAACAGAACTTACAGATTAATCCTCTTGCTGGCATCAGAAATGCCAGCAGAGACCCAGAAAAAGTTAATTGGGAAATATATCCCAATTGTTTAAAGCCATTGGCAACATTACTTTCTCTTTTAGCTCTAAAAGATGGCTCACTTGAAGAATTCGCATTCAAAGAGTTGTTTTAAAGAACTATAAAAGTTTAAAAAACTGGAAGAAGAAAAACAGTCATCACTTGATTAACTTTCAATATAGGTGGAAGGATAAATTCAATGAGGTTTCATCTGTACGTAAGAAAGATTGTTCATTATACTGCAACTTTTGCTACCCCAGTACCACTCAACCATCAGCATGATATCTTACATCTTGATTTAGATGTAATCAAGCTCCTTTAACCAAGAAGCGGAACACAAACATGAGCTCCCAATCCTTATTGTTCTCTCTACAAAAGGACATGGATTTGGAATTATAGAGAAATATACAGTGTAGTAGCATAGTTAATTTCATATTTCCATATTCCATATATATATAATTTCATATTATATATATTCCATATCATATATATATAATAGTAGATTTTTAATTATATGTCAAGTTTTTGAAACAACTTATGATTGAATTATGTTCATAACATTAGTTTCTAAAATAAAAAGTTCTTAAGAATTAAAATAATAAGGTTTATTTTTCATTTCTGTATAAAATAAATTTTAAATATTCTTTAGAATAGCTCAACAGATGAAATTGATATTGAATCAGAACTTAAAAGAATACAACAAATTATAGATGATCTTTCATCTCATAGAAGAAACATTAATAATAATGTTGAAAAAGTAAAAGCTGAACTAAAGCACAAATTTTTGGTATCAGAAGTTAGAGTAAGTCCAACAGGAGTAGCAGGTTTGTATATAATATTTAATCATAAATTTCACTATCAATAAAGTTTTAAAAGTTTATTATTGGGAGGGTTACATTAAAATGTATATGAATATGTTAAGTTAATATATTGAAATTGTTTGAATTTATAGAAACATTGTTTTAATCTCATGTATATACAGTGGTACCTCGGTATACGTCCTTAATCCATTCCAGATCCTTGACTTATGCCAAACAGGACGTATGTCAAATGAATTTTTCCCATAAGAAATAAAGGGAAAATGATTAATCTGTTCCCATGAAAAAAATCCTATTGTTATTGGCATATTATACATTAATGGGATTGTACAAAATAATTCAAACACTGCTTAATACTAAAATATATAAATATAAAAGCAACTACAGTAGATAAAATAAATGAAAGTATAATCTTGCTACCTTGCTAAGAGTCGAGTGCCTACTAGGATGGTTGTGAGAAGGTAGGATGAGAAGATATTATTGTTTGGAAGGAGAACCAATTCCAATAAAACTTTAGGAATTTGAAATTCTGATGTTTTTTTCTCTTTCTATTTTCTGTCTCTTTTCCCTACTTGGACCTTGCTGAGGCTCACCAGGTTTGACTTTTACTAAAAATCTGCCCAAAGAACTTCGCTTCTGTCTTCTCCTCAGGATGTTTCAGAAATACTACATTGTCTGATCATTCCAGACAATGCTATTATTATTTGTTATAATTTTTATATAAAGAATGTGTTTTTTAAGAGAACACACAACAGACTCATACAAGTTCTAGCACACAAGTCAGTCATCCAAACAAAAGTCATATACCAAGCAAAATTTTTCGCATCCAAATAGGATGTATACCAAGTTGGACTTATTCCGAAGTGGACGTATACCGAGGTATCATTGTATTCTCTTTTTTCTAATTTAAAAATATTTGTTATCCTATAATATATCATTCATATGATATAAATTAAATTATATAATATGAAATCATTCTGGAATCAATGTCTAAGCTTTTAAATTGGTTAAATTTATGTTACTTAATATAATTATAATAATCTCCTTTTTATTTTTCATGAAAGGTTCAATTCCATTACCAATTCGAAAGAAGCATCAGACATCATATATGGAAACTGATTTAGATACCATGGAAACACGTAATTTAGCTGGTCATTGTCAAAATATAGAAACAGATATAAATGACATTCCTTTATATGCTAATGCTGAAGAAATAAATTCTGTAAGGATATTATTTAATATTAAATTTAATTAATTTGTTTTGAATATTTATAAAGTATGAGGGGTGATCAAAAAGTAAGGTTACAAAACCTGCAGTGAAACGCGTACATTTTATTTCATGCAACCAATATAGCCAACTGATAGTAGTTGGCTACATTGGGTTTATTGGTTGGCCCATTAGGTTATTTTCTGACATACTCTTCATATCTGTTTAGGCACTTCTCGCTTCGTGGGATGAGTTTGAATATTCCCTCCTGGTAAAAATCCTGTCCTTTGGTGTTCAGCCACATTGTCGCGAAGAATTTCACCTCCTCGTCTGAAGTGAATCGTCAGTCTCCTAGTTGCTCCTTCAAGTGAGGAAAGAGGTGAAAGTCGCTTGGAGCGAGGTCCAGGCTGTAGGGAGGGTGTTCGATGATGTCCCAGTGAAACTGCTTCAACACTCTCCCTACAACCTGGACCTCGCTCCAAATGACTTTCACCTCTTTCCTCACTTGAAGGAGCACCTAGAAGACTGACGATTTGCTTCAGACGAGGAGGTGAAATTCTTTGCAACAATGTGACTGAACACGCAAGGACAGGATTTTTACCAGGAGGGAATATTCATACTCATCCCACAAAGCGACAAGTGGCTAAACCTATATGGAGACTATGTCGAAAAATAACCTAATGTATGTACTATCAGTTGGCTGTATTGGTTTATCCACATTTCACTGCAGGCTTTGTAACCTTACTTTTTGATCACCCCTCGTATATAAGCATTACTTTTTGCAAAAATTAATATATCTTTTAAACTAATTTAATACATAAAATAGCCAACAAAAGAAAAGAATGGATTAGAGGATACACATTCTTCTTCTCAACATTTATCAAATCAAGAATATAATCCACAAGACATAAGTGAAGCAGATGATAGAATGAAGATGTTTTATGGCAAATATATTTAAACTATTCTATACTCAATTAAATTTGTAAATTTAAAATGAAATTTTTGTTTTCATTAACCAAAGGTATTATACCAAAAGATAAACCTAATGAGATTAAAACAGTAAGAATTGTGAAACGAGAATCAGAACGTAGAAATAGAGGTCGAGATAAGAAGAAAGTAACTTACGATGATAATTCTTTAGTTTGGGTGGTAGAGGAACCAGAAATTTTTTTATATGAAGAAGAAGATGAAGTGGAAGAAGGTAATTTATAGTAGTCAAAATAATAATTGCATTAATATTTAGATAAAATATTTAAATAAAGATAAAAGAAATATAAGTAATTTAAAATTAAATTTTGTACATATTTAATGAAATAAAATTTTTACCTACTGAAGTGCTGTTTAAAATAATATATAGTTTTCCATTTATTCTAGCTACTCCAATTTTTGACTGATAGCTTTCAACTTAACCAATATTTTTGAGATTATTCTAATGTTTTCAGACATGGATGTTAGAAAATCTTAATTTTTTAAATATTTATGTAGGAATAGGAAGACTTAGGTTTATATATATATTAGTAGTTACGATTTTTGTTTTATATTCAAATTTGCTTTTAGAATAAAATGATGGGATTTGCTACTACATTCATTTGGAAAAACACCAAAGAAATATTTTCTAATGAATTCAAATTTGAAAATAAAAATTTTTAACAGTATAAGTGCTAAACAAAAAAATTCACAAAAATTATTGCTCAGTTTTTTGAAAATTTGCTTTTTATAATGAATAGTTTAATTTAACTTTATTATTAATTATTCTTATGACATCTACAAAAATTATAGTAATAAAAAATAATTTAGCAATTACTTTTTATAGTGTTTCAGAAAGAATCAAATCTGGTATATTGTTAAGATTCTCTTTTGTTCATTAATATTTATGTATTTTTATGTCTTGATAAAATAATATGTCTTGACAAAAAAATATATTTATATTTTTTTGTCAAGACATATAAATATATTCTTGTGAAACGGGAATCAGAACGTAGAAATAGAGGTCAAGATCTATATATTTATATTTTAAAAATATATAAAGTTTCACTGTATAAAGTTAGCAGAAGTGGCCCGAATAAACTACGTGACTTTTCTGTTTGGTTTATGTAGCTGGACCAAAATAATTAATGTGTCGCTATAAAATTTTTACGATATGAAACAGAATTATTATTATTTTTTAAATTCTCAAATTTTCTAAGAATTTTCGTAAAATCAGCCATTCAGATTTTCTTGTAAATTTTCGAGATTTTTCGAAACGAGGTTAATTATTATTAATTTAATGTTCAAGAAATTATATATTAATAATATAACTACTGGTATTATTAATTAATTACATTAATTTTTTATATTGGATAAATGAAAAAATGATGAAATTAAAAATAATTTTATATTTAAATTTCATTTAATCTCATGAATTTCCATTTCTTTGTAAATAAAGCCATTCATCATAATTTATCTATTTTAAAATTTTATTATGAATATATAAGCAGTCATAATTTAAAATACACAATTATTATTAAATGTCTTTAGCTTTCACTCTGAGTAAATTCCAAAGTGATATAAAAATATTTGGTAGGACTTAATAGGATAAGTAATCATAATAAGATATAAAGATTATTTTTATGCTGTTTTAATATTATCACTATATATAGGAATATAATCTATCTATATATGCACAGAATTACTAATGATATTGTTAAATAAAGTATTAAATATTAATAAATAAATTTAAAAAAATCAACTTTTAATTTTGTTCAGAAATAGAAAATAAATAAAATACTGATTTCATATTGTCTAATAATCAAATTAATGGTTTATTTTATTTATCTATTAGAAAATTTTCCTCCATTTTTATACTTTATAATTTATTCATTTTGAAATTAAACAATTTTTAATAAATTTATCAAATATGATATTCAATACTAAATTATATCATTTTATTTTTTTTAGAAGTAGAGCGATTAAAACAAACTCTTCTCTTGCCAAATTTGTATGGTCGTCCAACTTCACTGTTTTCTTCCCAGCAAGAAATGGTATATAAATTATTAAAATAATAAAAAGTGAATTTATTAAATAGAAATAAAGGCAGTCCTCATCATAGAACAATCAGATATACAAATATTTTTTAACAGAGGAGTATATTTCAGATTTAAGCACACTAATTATTTATAATGATTGATTTAGCATAAATTAATGCTTAATTCAGATTGAAAAAAAAAAAATTTATATGGCAAATATCATAATTCTATACTATAATTTCAATGACTACATACTTAAATTTATTCATAAAAAATATTAATCAAAATGCTATGAATAAAAATAAGATTATAACTAGGGAACAAAGATACAAAAAAAGGGAAAATATATATACATAAATTGAGATAGAAAATATATTTCATAAGTCTTCTTTTTTCAGATATTTAAATATTATTCTAAAAGTTTAATTTTTGTACTCTTATAAAATTTGGACAGGTCTTTCTTCATATGTATTGGATATTAGATTCTCACACATCATATTGCTTGCAGACAGTGGTGTAGTGGAGCCAAAATTCACTGGAACATTGTTCCAATATTTTTTCCATGACTGGAACGTGTACCAGTACAATTTGTTAGAATACATTGCATCTGTTATAATATCTTTGAGCTTAATTGAATAATTACATGTAATTAATTGTATTAACTATTAAGTTCATAACTTCAAATTAAAGATTAAATATCAAAAATATCTTTTTTTTTTTTTTTTTAAAAAAGCCCAAATTTTTTGAAATATTGTACATATTTTAGGGTTTTTTTTTTTTTTTTTAAATAAAGTCTTCAACCAACAATACAATTCACACATAGAACTTATTAAACTACACACAAAGAGAGTATGAGTACAATGAAATATGTATGCATATACAGGAATACCTCGATTATCGCGGTTTCGATTATTGCGATTTTCGATTTATCGTGGTTTATAATTTGATACCAAAATTCGAATTATTGCGCACCAAATTCGAATTATCGCGGCTGCGAGATATAGTCCACTACATATGCAACCACAATTACATTTAGTCTGAGTCACCACTCTCCAAGTAGCGCTTCATTTTTATCTGTTCGTGCCTGCTCATCATTCACCAGTAACTATCCACCTCTACTTGAAGTAATGTGGACATTTATTTCTCTTCTTATTTATCTCTACAATGAATGCTAAAAGAAACAAGGATGATATCAAGTCTACAGCTATTAAGAAGAAATGTAATGATCAACTTAAAAGATTAACAGGTTCAACACATTTCTTTTTTACCTTATACATAAAAATTTAATTAATATTTTGAAAAAGCGTTGGCAATGATCACCCATTTCACAGCATCATTTATCCCAATTATCGTGGATTCGATTATTGCAGTATTTTTCGTGGCAACATTAACATATTTGAAAAATCCTTGGCAATGATCACCCATTTTACATGCATTATTTCTGATTATTGCGGATTCGATTATTGCAGTATTTTTCGTGGCAACATTAACCGCGATATTATTCCTGTATAAGGTATTCCTGTATAATAAAGCAACAATCAATTAATATAGTTCTAATCATTTAGAAAATATAGGATGATTATTTTTCAGCTAATTGTTTGTAAAACTTGCTAAAATCACAAAACAGTCACCAAAAAAAAACACATGTATCAGATATGAACTCTCACCGCAAATAACCTTATACTGCTGTCACACACAACTCTTCATAATTTATTCTGATCCCCTATGTACATGTATAGTTCTTGGTTCTTCTATACATGTATAGGTAGTGTTCTGTATACATGCATAAATAGCATTCCAATACTTCTTCTTTTAGCATTATATAAATAAATATACAATAGAACCAGACTTTGTTCACTGAAAAATTTACAATAATTATCATTGGGAATCAATTTTAACAACTAAAAACTGATAAACCATTGACATTTTGGAATATCTAGCTTCAATTAATTAAATAACTTCTTTATATTTTAACACATTTTATTTTTTAAGTATATTGAATATTTACTTACAATTCTTTTGAATTCTGTTATATTATTGTCAAATTTAAAATGATTGTAATTGTAAAAATGACAATCTAACTGATGATCTATGAATCAAATAATAGGGAACAAGCCATTTTTTAGTGTTCAAGCTTGTCATTAGCTTCTTTTAAAAAATATTTATAAAGGTCCAATAAGTTAGTAATTTCACTTTATTGTCAAAGACTTATTTTTAATTAAATATTTGTAACAATTAAATGAGATCAAGACTTTACATTAAAAACTAATTAAAATGATTGAGAAAACTATTATTTTTGATTGGGAAATGATGGAATTTTATATCTGTTAAACATGTGCATAAACAATATCTTAAGAGAAAAACAGTCATATATCAGAAAATACTACTTGCTTATTTTATTCTAAAAAACAGTTCAAAACAGCTCTTTAGCAAGAAAAAAGTTTATTGTGGCATTTTTTGCCACAATAAACTTTTTTCTTGCTAAAGAGCTGTTTTGAACAGTTTTTTAGAGAAAAACAGATCAATAGATTCAATGACTAGAGGTCATCAATTCTGAGAAAAATAAAGCAATAAAATTTTTGGGCAGTTTTTCTAGCAATCAAATGTAAGCTTCCTTTGGGCCGTGCTTTTATGTGACAAGGGAATTGCATGCTTCAGTGAACTTTCTGGGCTGTTGGTAGTTCAACTTTGCCATAATGGCCAGAAGTTATGAGTGTAACGAAGTGTGCCCAGGATTATCTAGGACCCTTGAGGTCAGCTACTACCAGACTATACCATCATTTGGCTGATCACCAACATAGTAAAATTTTTACTTATGATTTTCCAAGCTCAAAGGAAAGAAAACTAGATTTTCAAACATAAATTTAAAACTGGACTGGATAAAGAATAATGAGAATAGAAATGGAATTATGAACTAAGATTGGGCTTGTGGAATGTGAATAGATGAGTGAAAGGGAATGAAACAGAAACTTGTGAAAGAAATTTGTGAATATAAGTTGGATGTGCTCTTTATCAGTGAAACTTATCAAAAGGGATGAGTGTGTAAGAAATGATATCATGGAATATGATCTGGAGTAAAAGATAATGGAAAAGCAAGAAATGGTATGGATGTGGTGATGAATGAGAGAACAATAAAATGTATGTTAGAATACAATTGTGTGAATGACAGAATAATTTGGACAAGGATGAAATTAACACTGCAGAGAATGATTCTGATAGTAGTGTATGCTCCTGTAGATCATACGAATAAGAATGAAATTCTTGTATGACTTGAATGATGCAATAAATGAAAGTTATGGCATTGAGTGAGTGATTGTGCTGGAGATTTGAATAAGTGTGGACAGAGATGGAGTGGAAGGATTGATTAGGAAATATGATCCTGGAATGAATTATCGCAAATTAAAGAATCAAAAGAATTAAAGACTCAGACTAAATGTAATTGTGGTTGCATATGTAGTGGACTATATCTCGCAGCCGCAATAATTTGATTCTTTAAGTTAGTGACTTTTGGAAGTTTATGCTGAAAGAAGGTTATTTGTCTCAAACATCTTCTTTAGGCATAAGGCCATCCATCAATATACCTAGGAGAGCCATGAGAGAGATCAGAGGAGTATGATTGATTTGATTATGTATGATGAAAAATTGAGAGAGAAAGTTATGGTTATAAGAGTGATGAGAGATGCATAAATAGGCTCAGATTACTATCTGATGACCTCTAGGATGAACATATTAAGCAGATAGAGAAATGTAAGGAGGAAAAAAGTATGGATGTGAGTGAAAAATGGAGGATAGGAACTACTTAATGCGGCCCTCCATATGTCAAAAATTTTATCGATAAATAAAATGAATACAAAAAAATATCAAATCTTTCCATATCTCATCAATATTGTTATGTAATTTCTAGAAAAGTAATAAATAATAATTCATATTGTAAACTTTAAATGCCATTACAGAGTGCATATTTCTTACAAAAATGCATTTTATTAACTGTTAACCAGAATAAACGTCATTGCATGAATTCTGTTGCAAAATACATTCAAAATCAAATCAAGTCGTTTTATCAGTCAATTCAATACATTTGTTAATTTCACGGTGTTTGTATTTAATATTTGTGCAATTTCCTAAACAGGTATGTTTTTAATTTAGATAAAAATTATTGAAATAATAATATATTGTTTTATTAAATATACTATTTCCAACGTCGAAACTAATCATTTAGCATTCGACATTACAATAAATTTTCATGCAGCTTCGTTATCTTGTGTTTGAAAAAAACCATGGGCGAAGCGTCGATGGTCACAGCTAGGCTGGATGGACAGTACCTGTATTTATTACTAAATGAATTCATTATAGCTGATTGAATTAATTTCAATTCTGTTTTACAACAGTAATCTTATATAATTGTTTGTACTTGATGATAGTTGTTAAAATATTCCAAGAAAAAACACTGAACAACAGACAAATTTTATATTATTATTCCATTTTATTTTCAGTAAAAGAATTTTTCAAAATTAATATATTCAATACATTTCTTGCTTACAAATTGTTAGCATTCAAAATTTTAAATATTTCATGTATTTAATTTGGAACCATTATTTACATGGAAAATTTTATTTGATAGATTGATTTTTCCTCTTTTTTTTTAAATGGCTATATTATTTTAAAAAAAGACAAATTATAATGCAAATATTTTGGAATTCATGGTAAAATTTTAAGATAGAATTTGAATTTTAATTCCTTATATTTAATTGGCAAATATATGCTGTAGATCTATGTTTAATATAAGGTTTTTATACTTTTATTTTTACAATCAACTGGTTACAAATTCTATTTGCACAATTTGAATATGTGAACTAATTATTTATATGTGAATGAGATTCAAATATATTTAAACTAAACGTTTTATATACTTGAATTTGAATCAGGTACAAATAAACAATGTAAAACTGATCTATATTTCAATCCAACAACTTTGTCCAGTAAGCATTGGACACATACCTTTTTCTTTCAATTGTGGGGTCCGCGGAGCGACTGTGGCGTCAGGATATTTTTTTATGGCCAAAAACGTGGATATGTGGCGCTTTTGTGAGTAAGGACGGAGAGGAGAAAAATCTCCAGTGATGCAATGACAGACAACGATACGGTTGAAAATAAACCTGGATCTTTATTGAGAGAGATTTCTTTGAAAGATTTTTGAGATTTCTTTGAGAGATTTTTTTGAAAAAACATAATTGGAGGATAAATACCTTCCTCAGTTTGTATAATACAAGTCGACGAATTCGTAGTCGACGAATCAGGTTTAGTATCTTAGTGCAAATTACAGTCTTTAGTTCAGTAATCTCAGTCTTTAGTCTATTGGCACAGATGTTTTCCACTATTCACTTTCTTCTTTGTTTTAAAATGCAGCTTTTACAGCTTATTACAATTTCGGGATCACACTAAATTGCTTGATAAAATAGATTTGATTCCCAAGATCGTAAGTCGCACTACACTTTTATCCTTCGGGACTTTTTCAGACTGCCTTCGGCGCACACCTTTCCTAACAGCACCTTCTCTCAGACTCTCTTCGACGTTCCAGTACCTGTATTTATTACTAAATGAATTCATTATAGCTGATTGAATTAATTTCAATTCTGTTTTACAACAGTAATCTTATATAATTGTTTGTACTTGATGATAGTTGTTAAAATATTCCAAGAAAAAACACTGAACAACAGAAATTTTATATTATTATTCCATTTTATTTTCAGTAAAAGAATTTTTCAAAATTAATATATTCAATACATTTCTTGCTTACAAATTGTTAGCATTCAAAATTTTAAATATTTCATGTATTTAATTTGGAACCATTATTTACATGGAAAATTTTATTTGATAGATTGATTTTTCCTCTTTTTTTTTAAATGGCTATATTATTTTAAAAAAAGACAAATTATAATGCAAATATTTTGGAATTCATGGTAAAATTTTAAGATAGAATTTGAATTTTAATTCCTTATATTTAATTGGCAAATATATGCTGTAGATCTATGTTTAATATAAGGTTTTTATACTTTTATTTTTACAATCAACTGGTTACAAATTCTATTTGCACAATTTGAATATGTGAACTAATTATTTATATGTGAATGAGATTCAAATATATTTAAACTAAACGTTTTATATACTTGAATTTGAATCAGGTACAAATAAACAATGTAAAACTGATCTATATTTCAATCCAACAACTTTGTCCAGTAAGCATTGGACACATACCTTTTTTCTTTCAATTGTGGGGTCCGCGGAGCGACTGTGGCGTCAGGATATTTTTTTATGGCCAAAACGTGAATATGTGGCGCTTTTGTGAGTAAGGACGGAGAGGAGAAAAATACAACTTTGTCCAGTAAGCATTTAGAGACATACCTTTTTTCTTTCAATAAATGTCCATAACTGAAGCTTTTCAAATACTGTTAACTTTATATTAAAGTATTTTTACCTGAATATTTTGTTTTAAGGTTAATAAATAATTTTAAATATGTAATAAACATTGTTGATAAGTTTGATCTATTTGCATAATAACAAGAATAATTACAGTAAGGGAAAATAATAACGTTTCACCATTCCATAAGTAATAAGAAATTAAGTAACTTAATTTCTATCCAGCCATCATATGTAGAATATTGTGGTACAGGTAGGCCTTGAAAGATTTTTGAGATTTCTTTGAGAGATTTTTTTGAAAAAACATAATTGGAGGATAAATATCTTCCTCAGTTAGTCAATAGCAAAGCTAAATAATACTATATTGTAGTCGAATACAAAGCTAAATAATAGTACAATAATGTAATAATAGTACAATTAATGGCAAAAAGCCCATCTTTTTGATGTTTCACCCCTTCAAAGCAAAGTGACTGTTCTTGGACCTCTCCTCATCCGATTTTAATAACCAAAAATTAACGGTAATTTGTTAATTGACATCATAAAAGGAGACGGAGCTTTGTTAGTAAAACTGGTCTATGCTTACAACTCGCACTAATAGAATATTTACTCACATTAACTGAAAAACGGTATCAATTTTATAAGTCGCACTAATCGAAATCGCATTATTCGAACTCGCACTAATCGAGGCCTACCTATTGGCAATATTTAATAATAACAAGCAATACAAATAACTTAAATATTTAATGTATCACTTAATATATCACAACTGGATATGCAATTAAAATATTGAATTACAGTTATGAATCAAATGGCCTGTTGCTCCAAATATTGTAACAGTTTGAAAAGTGGACACAAATAAGAGAATTAGATCGTTTTGCAATCAGAAAAACAAAGAAATATTTATCTAATTTTACCTTGTGTTACTTAGCTTTTATCTAGTATTTAACTAGTTATGGTTCTAATGCAATAATTTGCATGTATATATAAATTCTGACAAACTTATAGGATGATGCAATCATCTTTTCCACTGCTATATATGTGATATGAAACTTTTCATAAATATCAGACCAATCCCAAAATATCTCTTAAGAACAAATTATTCAAGACCATTCAAACTTTATATTAATATTTCTTTGTATCTTTAGTGTTTGAATAAAATGCTAATTTTGAAGGTTCCACAAGTGTGTTACAATCAAAATTTAAAAATTTCCTTATATTTGAAAATTTTTTTAGCATGAAATAAAATTGTTATTTTTTTAATTTAGAAAATTTTGCATTGATCCTAACATGAACTAACCTTTCTATTGCTAAATTAGTAAAACTAATTAAACTGTTGAAATTCAGCTAATATACAGAGTTATCTGGAATACAATATATAAATTAGATATTATCATTAATCTGAGTAACTTTAGAAGAATTTTAGCATGGAAATTATTCATTAATAAAGTTATTAATTGATTATCAATATTTGTATTTGTTAATGTTTTTTTTTTAATATTTTATTACAGGTATGATGTTTTCAAAAAAGGATGATCTTTCTTCTACTTCACAAGTGGTTCTTCCAACTGCTTTGTGTGAATGTTATTCTATGGACTTCACATGATGCGAATTTTTGAAAATTTCCAGTAAGTATATTGATCAGTCAATTGAAGTTATGCATTTCTTTTTATACTTTTTGGATAAATTCAATGATAATCCATATAATCTTGAAAAGTTCTTTTATTGCTAATCAAAGTATATAATAAAAATCTATTATAAAAAGTGTCACACTCATAGAGAATTGTTCCATATATTCACAAATATAAAATCATGCTTATATTTGCATAATTTGTGAATGAGGCAGAATTTATCCACTGTCTCATCCATAGATTAAAATATAACAACTGATTTAAGGATACAATAATATCTTATCTTTAGTGATGTGCCACACTTTTTGTGCAATCATCATTTTCGGTTTTCCTTCAATTTTCTAAGGATTAAACCAATAAGAATGCCTTTAACTTTAAATAACTATATATTTTAATTACTTTTAAATGTGTTTTTATGCGATATTCAAATAAGATTTATTATTATATGAGTATATTTAATGCATTTAGAAACAAAGTAAATTGAAACAGAGTTACGTTTAAAAATATTCAATCAAAAATTTGCTTTTTAGTAAATTAGTATAATAAATATTTTTTTAAAATATAATTAGATAAATTTGTATAAACTTTTATATTGTTTTTATTTCTGTAATCTAGTTAATGTGTTTTTAGTGGATCTTTGTGTTTATATGGTTTTGCAGGCAGATGGTGTTAAAGAGCTGTTGTTTTTTTTTTTTTCATCTTAGATTTGATTACTCTAGCTAAGAGAATTTTTGTACAAGTCTGCATTTGTTAAATACATCAAATTGTTCAATGATCAGAATCAAATAACAAATGGATTGTAATTTAAAAATGCAGTCTTGATGGTCATTGTTTCTGTTTGAAATAGGTAAAAGTAAAATACCATTGCCTAGTCATTCCAATCAAAATGTAATACTCAAAAATTCTTTAGCAGTCAAAAAATTTTTAATCAGAACCGTTTTCAACGCACTTAGTGTCTTCCTCAGCTGCTACCACGCTGCTACTTGTAGTAGCAGCTGAGGAAGACACCAAGTGCATTGAAAACGTTTCTGATTAAAAATTTTTTGACTCAAAAGGGCTTTTGAGTATTACTTTTTGGTTTGTTTTGTGCGGTCTTGTTGAACTTTTATCATTCCAATCAATTTCTCTATTAAGTTTCATTGTAGAAATTGAGTGTGACTTTGAAAGTTGTAAAATGCTGATACACAGAATAGTTTATTAGGACAAAGTAAATAAAATTACAATTAAATTTAATAAATGAATATTTGCAGATTTTATTATAAATATTTAAATTCTCAAAAAAAAAAGAGAAAGGTTATGTGATAAACTTTATGGAACCGGAAATGATCCCTAATGGGTGGAGGTGATTGTTTAAAGTCAACAAAGCTTGATTAAAGGATACATTATGGTCAGTTTCAATACTCCCATATGGGAGGATGCTTTTTTAAGTATTATTTTTTAATATTTGTGAGTAATTTTAAGTATTTTAAATCCGTATAAAATTTTTAGATAACTTTTATAAATTTGTATAAACTTTAACTAGATTACAGAAATAAAAACAATATAAATGTGTTTTTAGTGGATCTTTGTGTTTATATGGTTTTGCAGGCAGATGGTGTTAAAGAGAGCACTTCCAAATATGGTCCTGCTTTTTAAATTTTGTTGTTTATTTTGTGTAGTAGTCATAATCCCCTGGTCTTATGTAACAGGATTAGTTTTGTAGTAGCAGTCAAGGAAGGTGCAAAGTGCCTTGAAAATGTTTCTGAATAAAGTTTTTGATTGCTAAAGGGCTTTGAATTTTACTTTTGTTTTTGTTTTGAGCAGTCTTGGTGAACTGTTGTTATAAATTATATTTACTTTTTAATTACAATATTTAGTTTTGCAGAAAAGTTATTGAATG
Organism: Olivierus martensii; assembly: GCA_000484575.1. NCBI lineage: Eukaryota > Metazoa > Arthropoda > Arachnida > Scorpiones > Buthidae > Olivierus > Olivierus martensii. The sequence goes on from AYEL01071774.1 coordinate 78,959, forward strand.
TACTTCTCAAAAGTGATTTTTGATACTTTTTACTTTGTAAATAAACAGAGATTTAGAGCATTAGCTTATTGAAATGGATGCAGTACTGGAATGAAATAAACAGAATTTAATATTTACAGGTTTAAATAACAAACATATCAATAGAAAAGTCGAATAAACAATATAAATCGCAACAAGTTAATGAACATATTACAACTAAGTTATAAACTAATAGATGATAAGCTATCATTTGATAGCTTATAAAAAATCTTTCAAATAAATTCATATAAAAGTCCATGAATTTATGCAGAATTTCAGTCTTTCAAATAAATCACTGTATACTTTCTTAAAGAAAACAGTTTGTTTTCCTTATATATAAGAAACACTGAAAATATGAAGAGTAACTTTGTTGAGGCAGACATTAATTTTTTTTTTTGCATTAAATTTTTCAATTCGATGTGTACACACTGAGAATTCTTTTGTAGGATGAATCTTGTCATCAACATTTATAAATTCATGACTGAAGAGCACACGAATTCGAATTTAGAAAAGATTGATATCGAGCAGTATCTGGAAATCAACTGAAATAATGCAATTCAATTAATTGAATAATTGTTTTTTATGGATCAAATCGCATTAAATTTTTCAATTCGATGTGCACACACTGAGAATTCTCTTGTAGGCTGAATCTTGTATCAACATTTATAAATTCATGACTGAAGAGCACACGAATTCGAATTTAGAAAAGATTGATATCTTGAGCAATATCCGGAAATCAACTGAAATAATGCAATTCAATTAATTGAATAATTGTTTTTTATGGATCAAATCCACCTGCACACAAAATGAAACATTCTTCAATGTTTTCATTATGTACTTTAGATTCTTCTGTAATACTTTTCATTACAAGAAGAAACTCATTTATAAACGGTCATTCCCACAGAAATGCTAGACCGACGAATAAACCTCTGTCCAGATGTATATACCAGAAACAGCTTAATAACGTTAACTTGACCTGTGAGAAATTCATCTCTCTGAGCTCATTATTTTATCTTCAAATGGTTTGTGTTGTTCTACTGTTCCACAAATAAATGCATTTGGTGAAACCACTAACTGTCCTATGACTTTTAGATCTCCATCAACTTCCTTGGTCTCCACATATCTACCATTTGTAAGTGTCATAGTTAATTTAGTTAAAATAAATGAAAGTATGTCTCTAATTCTGAATGTCATTACTTTCATGTGTTTCCTTCATATCTGCATGAGAAAGGAATCGAAGGTCTTTTGCTCACATTATGTAACAGAACTTTTTAAGTTAATTATCGATGAATATAAATAAGCACCACTCATCAAGGTTATGTTTTTACTACAAAATACAGTGGGAGACATTTTCACGGCTTCATAGAAAGAGATCGTTTTAAGATAAGGATGGGAATAGGTTTTCTTCAAATGATATGAAAAAAGAACAATCCTTTGATAAATAGGGGGGAATATGTTTAGAAGTATGTACTTTTAGGTGCCAGAAATTTTTTTTACTTCATTTTCATCACAGAGGAATTAACACCTTAAAAAATTCCCTATAGTCTCAAAATGGCTGGAAACTATTGTAATTGGCAATTAAAATTAGAATAAAATTAAAATTATTAATATTGCAATAAATTCTTACTGTAAATAAAAATATTTGTTTCATTTTTCAATAAATAGAACTTTAAATATATGCATGCATCAATATATTTATTTTTTAATATTAAATGCATTGATATTCATAATTCCGATTATTTTGATTATTGCGGATTATTTAGGTATTTTTTTTCCGATTATCTCAGATAATCGAGAGTATACTGTATTGTAAGCGACATTTATTTTCAAGTAATTTTAGTATAAAAAAAATTACGGTATATAAAAATATATTTTTAAATACACTTAGCTATTCTAAAATTAAAGTTGTGAGAAATCAGAGATTGATTGGCAGTGTGGAAATATTTTGGCTTTCTACTCTAAAGCACCAGTTTCGATTCTCAGATCCCATCCATTAAAAAATTTTCATGGAGATGCGAGCCCTATCCATTGATCCCGTCCCATAACAGTTCGGCTGATCCACCGCAGGGAATTGAAGGGATTATTACACTATCACTTAAACCAATTAGTAGATTTTCATAAAATTTAGTAATGATGTTCTACCATTCAGTTTCAAGGGAGGTCCGGGCCCAGAATCCTCCTGAAAAACTGGAAATGTGATACCATATTTGAATCTGTATCCTCCAAGTTAGTAAGCGAATGCTTTATTTGCAAGCATCCGGCTGATTTTACCATTTTGCTAAATTTTATAAAATTGGATAAATACAGAACAGATTTTCATAAAATTTAGTAATGATGTTCTACCATTCAGTTTCAGGGGAGGTCCGGGCCCTGAATCCTCCTGAAAACCTTGAAATGTGAGACCATATTTGAATCTGTATCCTCCAAGTTAATAAGCGAATGCTTTACTATGCAAGCATCCGGCTGATTTTACCATTTTGCTAAATTTTATAAAATTGGATAAATACAGTAAACCCTCTTATAACGCGGTCTACAAATTTCTGTGAATCTCTCTGAATTTATATCAGAAGGATTATCTTTTAGTCCACGTGTATACATGTACATATTTTTTGCGTACTGTCAGTTTTTTTATCGTTCAAATAAAATGTTTATTGTTGAAAATGGTCTTCGTTATCTGCTAGGAAAGCGCATTAAAAAATTAAAATTATAATTGTTAATCTCTTTCTCAGTCCACGTGTATATATGTACATATTTTTTGCGTACTGTCAGTTTTTTTATCGTTCAAATAGAATGTTTATTGTTGAAAATGGTTTTCGTTATCTGCTAGGAAAGCGCATTAAAAAATTAAAATTATAATTGTTAATCTCTTTCTGGTGAGTTAATATATTTTTTGTTGGATATGTCATAGTTGTTTATATTATTTTAAAAAAAGATTTGGAAACCTTACCCTATTTTTTTGTAACGTGAGTCTCGTATCACACGGTTTATATAACGTGGCGTTTCTATGGAATCTAACATCCGCATTATACGAAGGCTAATTGCAGTTGAGACTTTATATTAAGAGTAACTCAGAGATTTGAATGTCCGCCATCTTTAAATGGTTAGATTCGACCTGGAGATTATTTTTAATGGAATTATCATCAAATTTCATGGAAATTTATTAATTAGTTCAGAAGTTATTAGAAGACACAGACAGCATAGTGATCTTATAAGCCTAATCTTCCTTCAGAAAGTAGCATAATTAAAGCAATAAAATCTTCTGAGATTTCGTATTTCGACATAAATATGTAAAAGAAATATTGCAATTGCATACAATAAAAACATAATATTTTTAATGTATTAATAGTATAGCATTAATGCATTAATATATATATGAATGACTTGGGCAATAACATGCTATGCCAAAAAAAAATTCAATATAATTTATCGGAATAAGACGTTTTTTTGTCAACAGGTGACGCCACTTCCCATTTTGTTTGTAACACGGAGTATGTTAGTTTGTCTAATTTGGTATACTTTTAATTCAAAATCAAAATTTTGTATTTTTGTTAAATATTATTTTAAAATTCTGTTTATTATAAGGAATAAATTTTTATATTAAATTTTTCTGAATTAAAATTTCGTTTATTTAATAATAATTTTTTACTCAAGAGAGGGCAGCATTCGTATAGCAAATTCACAGATTGAGCAAATTATTATGTTATTAGTCTGTGAAATTATTTTTATTTTGGCATTGAAAACGTAATTCGTTTTGGATTCTGTTATATCAGTCACCATGTCAGTCATACGTTTTGTCCGTAAACTTTCTGTATTTCTCGATAATTGATTTTTTATATTTTAATTTACTTTCCTCGTGAATATATTAAAGTTTCAAAATTCTTGGCGAGCCATTTGCAGATACACATGAATAAAAGATTTAAGTTATAAATAGTTGCAGAATAGTACATCGAACCAAATTTGTTTTTTATATTGTACATTATATACGGTACTGTATTTTAAAATGCTATAGGATTTTTAATTGTTATAATTTCAAATCTGCTATTCTCGAATGACATATTTTCGAAATTTTAGCATATTGTTCGCTTTATTATAATAATGAAGATTATATAATTGTGCTTTTCCCTGTTCGAAAAAAAAAACGCTTTTCAATCAAAAATTTTCTATATTTAGGACACAGTGGCTATCTTCGTTAATAACATATAAACAACCTATACAGATGGTTTTCGTTTAGCGATTATATTAACATGCGTAGGCCTACTGGCTCCATCGTGTTCAATAACTTACGGAGGAGGTTAATTACAATTTCACTATGCTAAAAATGGAACTAGTTTCAACAATTTAAACATTGCTACAAGCGAAAATTATACAAGAAACCAGTTTTTTTTCCTGAACTTCAGATGGAAATAATATTTAAACATTTATTACTAACAGAATTAACTTGGTAATGTTTCTTATAAACATCACCATGTACAGTTATATAAAAATACTTATTGGGACATCAAAAATTAGAAATTTTTTACTATAATTTGTTTACTGTTTCAATTTATACGTAATTTGTTTACTTAAAATTGTTTTATTTTTAAAGCAAAAAAAAAAAAAGTCATTGACACAATTATTACTCACGTATACTGTGTACTTATGATTAAATTTAAACGAAACTTTTCAAGAATTGAGATTAAATTACTGAAATCTCGCAAAGATTTTAAATGTAACCCCAATAAATCGCATTGATTTTTCAATCTCTAGAAATCTTGAAAAAAAAAAAAAAAAAAAATTTAGTAATTCAAAAATCCTGTTTTCTACGAATGAAAATGAACCTGTTTAGAATAATAAACGAAACACTTATTTATCAAGCATTAAATCATCGTTAAAAAAGGGGTTTATATTCTCGATAAACCGGTCAAAGCCAACAATCTTGATGAAAGTATATTTGCGTAAATCACTTTTATTATAAAATATTTTTAAAACCACATGCAATATTCCAGAAAAATTTATTAAATTTAAATCAAGTAACTTTAAATATAAATTTAAAACAAATATAATCAGAATTAATTTTCCGAGACATTTTTCCATTCAATATAAAAAAAAAATCTATTCAGCCGAAAATTAAATTCTAAATATATAATTAATTTAGACTAAAACATGCTATTTTAAAGGACTTTAATTTTATACAGGACATAATAAAACTATATAATTATGTACAGGACCTTTCAAAGAAAATGCGAGGCCTGGGGCAACTAATATTTTTGAGGCCCTTCAAAAAAAAAAACAAAGACAAAATTGACAAATATACAATAATAAATGTGCAAGAAAAGCGAAAACATTGATAGTAAGGCCCTTCAAAAAAAAACATAAAGACAAAATTGACAAATATACAATAATAAATGTGCAAGAAAAGCGAAAACATTGATAGAGAACTTCAAATTTGACAAGCACTGAAGCTCAAAATAGTATAAAAATATATATATATTTTTTAACATATTGAGTTATAAATTGAGACCCCTAAAATCTGAGGCCCGGGGCAACCCTCTCTGATAGCTACTAACTGATATATATGCTATATTCTTTTTTTATTATTTGCAAACATATTCAGGCAACCCATAAGCAAAAATCGATAAATATAAATTTTTACGTTTTTACTTATTGAATGTAAACTCTAACATTTATCCAATACAGATGATTGAAACTGCAAGTATCTGCTGTCACTTAACGTATTTTATGTCTTTCTTGAAGCGTGTTTTTAACTCCGACTGATGGAATAATAAAGTACAGTATTCTATTTTACTGGTTTACAGAAGTTTCTTTTAAAGCTTCCACCAAATATATTTATTTTTATTATTTATTTCTAAGAATTTATTAAGAAAGAGAGAATTTATTATATAAACTATTTTAGTAGTAGTGATTTTAAGGAGGAAACTGAAAGGAAATTATTTATATCCAATTGTAATACGTAAGATTGGAAATAAATGAAGACAAATAGTAAATAGGATTCTGTCATGAACAACATTACACAATAACAAATAATTTATTATTTATAAAAGTTTATAATCAGATATATATATAGAAAGAAATACAAACTTTAACAAACACTGAAGCTCGAACAGTATATAAATATATTTTTTCTAACATATCGAGTGATAAATTGAGGCACTTAAAATTGTGAGGCTCGGGGCAATTCTCCTCTTACCCTCTGGTAGCTACTGATTATGTATGCAGATTTATATGCGCATACTAAAAATTAGTTTTAATCAGATTATATTAAATTATTTAATTCGCTTTTATCTATACAATAAGTAAAGACTGCTGGAATATTCATCACTGATTAGCATAACAGGCTGATTCCATAAAATATTGGAGGATTGATATTCAGCGATTAATTTAAATCTACTAAACAAAAAAACTGAATTTTTTTTCATATTGCATTCTATCCATTTCTGTAATATGAAATTATCAAAAGCCTACTTTATTGAAAATTATGCTAAAATTTTCAGTTATTTATCAAATTGTCGGATAATTATTTCAAAGGAGTTTTATTCTTTCAAATTTGCTAATATTTCTTTGTATTTGGTGGGAAATATAAGCGTTTATTTGTAAATAGTTACTCTATCTCAATCAATCATCAATTTAAACAAATTAAAAATTAGTTTATATGTGTGTACGCATCATTATTATCCCAATAAACAGCACTCTCAAATAAATATAATGCAAAATATTGATAAAATAATAATAGTAAGCCTTATAAAAGATGCAGAATTTAATATAGAGTACTTCTAATAAACGTCGCATTATTTTAAGATAGTTTTATGCATATTTTAAATTTTCCATCTACGATCAGTTCTGTGCTTTTTCCTTCTTTTAATGATATAAATATCATAACAAAAGCTGTAATTAATGTGTTTTTATTCAACTAATATTGAAATATTCGCAAAAATTAATTTTTTTGTGCAATATTAATAAAGAATCACATATTATTATTTAAAAACTAATAATAATAAACGCCGCAGTGAATTTACAGAAAAATAGTGTGTAGTTTACTATAATAAATACGATATTTACTGTATACAAATATATATATGTTAAATTTATGAATAAAATTTTATCTGACATATCCTCCTTTTATATTCCAGTTCCTATTGTGCCGTCCTCTCACCAAGTTTTTCATTCTGCTTCCAATAGTCCAGGCACACCATTAGGCGTGATGAGAATTATTATTTCTAGAATTCCAATTATGATGAGATTTATATTTAAAATTTTTCTGACCTAACCTTATATTTTCCAGTTTCTTCTGTACCGAACTCTCAAGAGTAGATTGTCCACATTCTACTACTACAGTTACCTATATAAGATTGGTAAAAATTATTATTTCTACTATTCCAATTATTGTCAAATTTATAAAATTTTTTCTGAAATGACCTTATATTTCCAGTTCCTTGTGATCGTCGTCGCAAGAATAAATTATCCACTTTCGATAAGTGCAGTCCCTCCAATGGGAATTGTAAAATAATTATTTCTACAATTTTAATAATTATTAAATTTATACATAAAATTTTAACTGGCATATTCTCCATTCATATTACAGTTCCTCAGATGCCGTGCAACCATCATGTTTTCATTCGCATTCAACTACTTCGATCACATCAGTAGTTATGGTAAGAGATATTAATTGTAAAATTGTATTATTGTCAAATTTATATATAAAATTTTATCTGATATATCTTCTCTTTATTTTCCAATTCCTACTGTGTCGTCCTCCTACACAGTTGTCATTCTCCTTCGAATTCTCTAGTTCCACCTATAGGTATGGTAACAATTATTTTTTCTAGAATTTTAATTATCGTTAAATTTATATATAAATTTTTTTCTGACATAACTTTTGTTTAACAGTTTATTCAGTGCCGTGGTCTCACACAGTAGATTATAAGACTTCTACTACGCCTGTCACTTCAATACGTATGGTGAAAGTAAATTTTTCTAGAATTGTATTTTTTCAAATTTTTATATAAATTTTTATCTAACATATCTTCCCTTCATTTTCCAGTTCCTCCTGTGCCGATCTCTCAGCCATCCATTATTTCTCCTTTAAATTCTCCAGTCACAGCAATAGGTATAGTAATTATTCTTTCTAGATTTCCAATTATTGTCAAAATTTATATGTGAAATTATATCTGACATAACCTTTTATTTCCAGTGCGTTTTGTGCCGTGCTCTTACACATTAGTTTATACTTCTTCAACAAATCTTGTCACTTCAATACGTATGAAAAAAATATCTTCTTTTTGAATTTCAATTATTTTGAAACTTATATATAAAATTTTATCTGACATAACTTTTTATTTCTAGTTTTTTTCTGTGCCTTCAGTCACATAGGAACTTGTCCGCCTACTACTACTCAGATCACTCCAATAGGAATGGTAAAAATAATTCTTTTCTATTTCAATTATTAGTAAATGTATATATGGAATTTTATCTGACATATCTCCCTTTATATTCCAGTTCTTTCTGTATCGTCATCTCACGGCTAGGTTATCCCACGCTGACTTCTCCGTTCAGACCAATAGGTATGATAAAAATAATTATTTGTAGAATTCCAATTATTATTAAATTTATATATATAGGGTTTTATCTGAATCAGCTTATATTTTCTAGTTTCTATTAATCGTTCCCTTAATTAGTAGTTTATTCTCCTTCAGCTATTCCCGCCCCTTGTATATATATATAGTAACAATTGTTATTTCTACAACTTCAATTACTGTTTAATTTATATAAAAAATTTTAACTGACAGATCCTCTCTTTATTTTCTAGTTCCTACTGAGCCGTTCTTTTCCTCCAGTTGATCTTCCGTCTTTGGACTAATCCCGTTGCTCTAATAGACATGGTATCAATTATTATTTAAAGAAATGGAATTATTACGAAATTTATAAATAAAATTAATCTGACATATTCTCCCTTCATTTTCCCGTTCTTTCTGTGCTGTCTTCTCATCCAGAAGTTCATCAGGTGTCTACTGCACTCGTCACTCCAATCGACATAACAATTATTATTTCTATAATTGGAAATATTTTGAAATTTTTTATAAAATTTTATCTGACATAACTTTTTATTTTCTAGTTTCTGGAAAATAAGTCTGGTCGTCTCATCTAGTGGATTATCTGCCTTCGAGTACTCCTGTCGCTCTAGTATGTATGCAACAATGATTATTTTTCGAATTTTCTTTATTGTCAAATTTATATATAAAATTTGTCTGACATATCCTTCCTTTATATGAGTCTGGTCGTCTCATCCAGTGGATTATCTGCCTTCGAGTATTCCTGTCGCTCTAGTATGTATGCAACAATGATTATTTATCGAATTTTCTTTATTGTCAAATTTATATATAAAATTTGTCTGACATATCCTTCCTTTATTTTCCTGTGCCTATTGAACTGTTTTTCATCCATTAGTTTATCTTCCTTCGACTATCCCATCACTGCATAGTTATTGTAACAATTGTTACTTGTAGAAATGTTATTGTTGCCAAATTTTTATATAAAATTCTATCTGACATATCCTCCGTATATTTTCCAGTTTCTGTTGTGCCGTTTTCTCACTGATTAGTTCTAAACAAAGCTATACATAAACCGACTTCGGTAATTTGACCGCGAAAAAGCTTAAATCTCTTAAATAAGCGATCTTTATATATTTTCCAGTTTCTGTTGTGCCGTTTTGTCACTGATTAGTTCTAAACAAAGCTACACATAAACCGACTTCGGTAATTTGACCGCGAAAAAGCTTAAATCTCTTAAATAAGCGATGAATCTAATCATGGATGCGAGAAGAATTCTAAAATTAAACCAATGGATTTCAAAAATGAAGATTTTGATTATAATTGAAATATTCTTCTTTGAATGATTTCAAATTTCTAAACATGTTTTTCTATCGATAATATTCTAATAAAAATTTATATTTAGTAAATTTTTTTGTGAGTTGTTTTTTGGAGAAATAATGTTTTCAAATTTATTTGCTGAAGCAAAACTGCTCCTGCCACAGATACCACTTCTGTGTAGATTCAACTTAACTGTAAAGGATTAAGACCACGACCATCTTCAAAAAAATTTAATTTCTTGAAAATTTAATTAGAGTATCAGATTAAATTTAATTTGATCAAATTTATACAATTAGTGTATGGACCATTTTGTTAAATCAATGAATTGGTGAAATATTTGAAAAAAAAAATTAATTATTGAGAGAAATTGCAATCAGTAACAACACATAAAGGTCTTCTACTACAACAACGTATAATATTCGAAAATCGAATACAAATTTACATTCAAAAGTAATTTATAAAATTATTGTTCCTGGTATATAGAAATTTACTAGGTTAGCATAAAAATTATGAATTATTTTGTAATATTTTATAAAATTATTGTTCCTGATATATAGAAATTTACTAGGTTAGCATAAAAATTATGAATTATTTTGTAATATTTTATAAAATATAGAACTATTCCATTACTTCAACATAGCTGCGTCAAATCCAACATTCGTTGTGGGAACCCGAGGAGGAACTAACTAAGATCACACTTTCTCTTAGGGAGGATGGTCAATGCGAAAACCTTATGACTTATCTGAAATTAATAGGACTAGAATCAAAATTGGTGAGACTTTCGTGTTGTCCCTTTTGACACTAGATATGTTGTAATGACGTGTTTCCTTCAGCATCAGACTTATATATGCGGATTTCGTCTTTGAAGATGGGAGAACATTTGGTGACGCTCGCCAATGACTGAAGTGGCACAGCATAAAATTTAAACATGGATTTTTTTTAGTACCAACATTTCTCGCGTTGAAAAAGTTATTTTTACAAATATTCAGCTTTCACCGAAGAGAACTTGGACGGCGATAAATACTTTCATTGAATTGAGGATGATCTTTGGCGACTAATATTTGACACAAACAGATGAAATTGAAAAGACTCGCTGAATCGGGCTGATCTGGCAAATTTCTTTCATCTTTCGTCTTCTTGGAAGTTGTACAGTTTAGTCCTTCTAGGATATACGTATGATTCCTCAAGAGCCTTTCTATATAAAAAAATCTACCTTAATTCGAGCAGAAACTTCAACTGCCCTGAACGTCTGATTTATCACTCCTCGGCAGACACTTTCGAAATTTCACTTTTCTTTATCATTTACTGTTTAGTCGATGATTGCAACATTTGATAGGTTTCTGCTTTTTTCGTTTCGTTATGTCCTTCGCAGAACCTCTCCTTTCCAGACTTTGGTAGTTATATCCATCCATGTTATAATTGACAGGTTGTTATGTTTCAACTAGAAGAGATATGTATATTTCATCGCATATGCAAAAGATCTCTCCTTATTTATAACTCTTGTCTCTGGTATTTTTCCTTATTTAGCAGTTCACAAAAATATATCTTATTTTGAAACACAAACGAAAAAAAAAATATGAATTTATTTTCACATGGAATGGATTCCAACACGCAAATGAAATCATAAAATTAGAATATTCCGCAATCCGATTGCCTTTAAGCTAGAAATTAGTAATAGAAATTCGCAAAATCATATTTGCAGTAATAACCACTATCCGTACGAATTATTATTATCGTCCGTTTTGAAATTACTTGAATTTTTAATAATTCATTAGGTGTTAATTTATTCAAGAATCAGTGGGACTAATTTATTATATTGTATTTACCATTTACTATAGAAACTTGAACACAGTAGATAATAATCTTTTAATAATGAAAACCACAATATTCTATTCAACTATAATTCCGAAAATTGAACCAGATAATATGCACCACTGTCGGTTCGAATGGTTAGCGAAAGACCGCGATGAAAGGGTTTTGGCAGCTTCTATTCTGGAGAATCCAGATTTAATTTCCTGATCCTCATATCTAAAAATATTTATAGAAAGGGTCCGGACTATGCTCATTAAATCTATCTTTCTCTAATGACTGATCCCACTAGAGAAGTGAGCGACTCGTTGTAGACATTGGAAAGCTCAGTGGCTTAATACCAAGGATGATTAATACGCACCAGTTAGAAAGCGGCTTTAAACTTAATAGAGAAAACCCGGTTCTACTGGGTGCATAGAAAGGGGTTGGCTTTCATTCAAAAGAATCAGGTGCACAGCATGAAAAGTTTACATGACATCGGTGTTCAACCCATCGAGTTGGACGTGAGAGTGATTTTTTGTCGATCTCGTTTATTTCTCTTTAAAAATTTAATTAAAACTGAAAATATAATATTCTGTTTATCATCATTTTGTATTATTTTTTAATTCTCTTAAAAATTACTTTTAATATTAAATGAATTACAGTAAAACACTCATATTCGTTACAAGAATATTAAAAGGATAAAGCTATTATAAATATACCATCATTATATATAATAAATAATCTATTTTAAATAACTACACTATAAATTTAAAATAAAGATTGTCTTCCGGAAACAATAGGCAAAGTACATATTTATGAATATGCAGTACATAATCCACGTAAGTAAAAATCTATATAGTGCATATCTATATATTATCTACAAATTCATAAAATATTTGTATTTTAATACGATCTTTAGCTATGTATTAATATTTATACCATAATTAAATAATATAAAAATATTTTATAATAAGATGTGGAATGTATTACTATTAATACAATTCAATATTTTTTTATTTCCTCATAGATAAATTATTTCAACATAACGAAGTTCTTTGTCAAAATCATCGAATTTTACTGAATGAATCAATGTATTTATCCATTTCGCTTTAAAGGAACTTGAAAGGTTTTGTGGTAGGATCATATTTTATATCTCTTCTGCAAACATTTATAAACATTAACATTTTTAAATGTTTTCTTTGTAATACTATATTTCAATATCTTATGTTACTACTGTAGAATTCCAAACAACCAAACTCCCAAGAAACTGACGAATGTTTATAAGTAACTGAAATCCGTATTTCCGCAAGATGTTTGAGAAAAATTATATTCCATAATAACATTGTTTTCTTATTTTCTCCGAGTGTATTCATCTCTTTCAGTAAACCGATGACAGTTTACGAAGTCCACCAGATACATCTTCACGAACTATTCATGTGAACAAATAACTATACATATACATCCATCGCTCCAGATTACTCTAATCGTTTATTCGTTTTTTAGGATAGAGTTACAACAGATTCTAGTATATAAGACTGCAGAATAGTATATTTTCAGCTAATATCCTCAAATGTATTGTAACTCAATCCCAATATTGACTCAAGTTCTTTCAATTCAGTTCAAAATTCCTTTCGATATAAATAATATATAATTTGTATATAATGTATATTATTACCAAAGGGAATGTGATGTACTTCTACCGATATACTGTGTCTATTCATTGTTTCTCATTCTTTACAAAAAACACTTGTCTTTGTATTATGCTATGTTCTTACCCCTAACAATACTTTATTTTTCTATACGATCCTCTTTATTAGAAAACTAGCAAAATCTTCTAAGCCAGCAATAGACAGACAAAAGAAAAGAAAAATATCTACAAAAATCACTCTCTGATTACTCGGACACTTCTGATTATGCCAGACCAGTCTACACTTCGAACTTCGAGATTGAGTAAACAATCAATCAAACAGACCAAAACATATATGACTGGAGTGGACGATGTACCAGATTTTCTACTGCAGATAGACCTAAGTACAAAAAGTGATTCTCATTCTTACTTACTTAGGTCATGCAGATCCGCAAAATTCCAAAGAAATGAAAGAAAAATAAAACACTGAAAATTCTGAAATATAATAATTTCACTGATGATCCTACTAATTACCGTCCTATATCTCTCTTATGTGCCACCTATTAACTATCCGAAATAATTCTGCTTTCATGATTATCACCTACAGCTAAAACTATTGTACTACCTGACCAAGCAAATTCCCAACCATATAGAAGTTGATTTAACTAAGTTCTTGATGAAAAGAACTAAAGTTGCTTCTACAAAGTTAAAACAATTAAATAATCATAAAATAAGCACTTTTAGCAGTGTAGAAAAATGCTTGTTTTTATGATTATTTAATTGACTAAATCCTTGAACTGACAATTTAGACTGAAATCAAATAAAAATTTTGTTCAAAAACGGGAACTCCCTTGTGAAGGAAAGCCAAATTGTCAAGTCGTTCCGATCATCAGGATCTAGCAGTTATACAGTTCTAATAAACTATATGTCTATTAGATGAAATACTTTGAAACAGAAAATCAGTCTTAATGACTAGAAAAATAGATGTAAAATTCTGAAAAGTGACTTTCTATAAATCTCACTTTTGTTCAAATACAATTTATTATTTTATACCAGTGACATACCATTTAAAGTATGTCACAAATTTATCTGTGCTAATAACATTGTAATAGGAACCCAAGCAACCACCTTCAAAAATCTACAGTGTACCTTGGATCGAGATCTTAAAATATTAAAAAATTACTTCAATGCATGGAGCTTAAAACCAGACTGCTTTTTTGACTTCCCATGCTAGAAACATAGAACTTCTAGATATCAGAATAAATACAGTAATATTAAAGACATTCTAAAAAATTATAAATACTTAATCTTTCTATTTATAAAGATGTCACAGGTCTTTCGTTTATTTCACAAAATCAAGAAGAGTCTTCTATCAAGCCTACTAGCATCTTCTTAACGCCAATTTTTTTCTCAAAGGGACATAGACTGATATCTGGCTCAAAGTGAACCCTTAAATAAAAATCCCATATTAGGTACCTCTTCCAGGCTACTAGAATTTGATCTTCAGTGGACATTTTAGAGGCAAATCAATCGTTTTAAGATATTCCATGGTGGTTGCTCCCTCCTCATATACAGATGGAACTACAGGTATACTGAAACTGTATGAACCAATGGTTAATTATTCAGTCCACGATACATATACGGTATGTAGTGACTTTCACTTTTCGCTTTTAATGGAGGCCTAAATGATATCCATAATGTCAGTAAAGATTCCCTTTCATAGCTTAAAGATCTTAACCTTCTTGTATGTAAACTTTGAGTGGTACCATTACAATTCGCCATACACTATATCAATATAAATACTTTATTATACCTAAAAATTCAAATGCTATATTATGATTCCATTGGTCATTCAATCTCAGGAAACCAGTTATTCCAATTTCCCATCCATTTTCTTAAAAATCTGAGCATATATTCACAACTATGATAACTTCTAGGCATAGATTGGTAATTGGCTATACAAGTTTGACCAACTAGCAATCTTTGAAATTTCAGTTACTTATTGATATAATTTTTCCATATGATGAGCACTTTTTGTTTTTTTGTCAAAAAATACCACAACAGTTGTCACTTTGTATGAATTATTGTCAAATCTGGAATCTACTCTGCATAAATTGGAATTACCAAAGTTTTTATTTTCATATTTTTTTGAATCCATTGATTCAAATCATTCCAATCTTTAGAGTTTATTGTAATGTATTATTAGATGATAGAATGCTTTTCGATGTTGATACACAAGATTCTTTTTTCATCAAATCTCTCAGTTCCAGTAGAGTAGAGTATACCGAGTAAAGTGTCTTTATCAGCTAGAAATAGAAAATTATGTAAAAATTTGAATTTTGATCTCCAAATTAAAATTATAGCTCAAATATGTACAAATTTATTAAAAGTTATTTACTCATTAATGAGTAGAAATTATAAAATATTCTTCATTGATATCAATGAATTTTCTGTAATATATTTATATTTCTAACATATTTTTTTACTTTGAATATTTTACTTAATTTTTTTTAAATATTATTTTATTTTAGGGCAGATTAAATAGTTTCTTTATTAATTCTTTATTTAGATAATGTTTAAAAGTCTTCAAAACTACAATAATTTGGTTTGAATGCGAACTTTGTAAAACAATATTCAATTGTTTTCATATCCTTTTAAGTATCGTAAGTGATGGTAAATAAGTGTGTAAACCGATTTATTTTATTATTTAAGAAATAAAAGTGATATTTATGATTTTAATACAGCCATTGTTTTGCATGAACATTGACATGTCATTACGTTATCCATTTATTGAAAGGTTCTGCTGAGTACGTTTTTTGTCAACACGAATTATTTATATTAGATATATGCGGAATTATCCGAATTTTCTGTATTTCTTAATTTCTTAAATTTGATTTTAATTTTATTGCGTCCTTTAATGTATATCCTTCATTTTGTTTGGTGCTTAATTATAAATCTAAACTTAAATTGATAGTCTAAAAAAACTAGAAAATATTAAAATCCAAATGAAAATATGAATAGAAAAAGCAATATTTATTATATATATACATTATTTTTTTTATAATTTAATTAGATTCCAAGACAAGTGGCAGACCAGATGTTTAACATAATTGCGTTCGTCCTCCTTTCCTCATTCGTTCAGATTACCCAGATTTTGTAACTTGAAGGTCGGTAGACTAGAAATTTTGGCATGTTGCACAGAATAAGGCATATACAGTAAGCTTACTAGGTCAATCTTAGTTTCCAATTGGATTGCATAGATTTCATTTAATTCATTCAAATATTCACATACAGTGTATGTAAACACCATATCAATATTTCAAGCTTGTACTAATTTTTAATATGCAAAAATCGCTGAATTTAAATAAAAAAAAAAAAAAGACTGATTATTCGGTTATGTTTGATATATGAATTTCATATATATAGTATAATTCATGAATTAAATTTATTGAAAGAGCATAAAAAATAGACAAGTGTTATAAGATATTTGTAGAATAAAAGAAATCAATTATTAAGTTGCAATTACGTCATTCTTGTATAACACGTACCTTAAAGCTATGTTATTATTATGCCACTTAGCAATTATGTCACTGTTGAATAATTTACCTTGACTTGCTTTCTATGTGGAGCATGAGTACAAGCAATTGCTCCATTGCCCGTTCGCTTGACCTTCAGTTTTCGTTTAAGCAGACAGACTTACTGACTCCAAAAGATGTGATAAAAAAGTACTATAGTTGACATTTTAAAGCTTTTATTAATCATTAAATGCATTATTTGATTCGATCATTTGCTTGACCTACGTATAATATACAGTACATGAAAATCAAACAAACATGAAAGATAAATCATTATAAATTCTTCATCAATCAATGATATGTTTATAGATAAAAAGGAGTTCAAGTGATTACAGAAAAAGGGGTGTAAATTCAGTACAGTGATCAGATAATTACAAAAACTATTAAGTGACAATCTAGAAAATTATCTGTTGGATATCAGTTTCTACATTGTTATTCAGAAGATAATCAATGAAATTGGGTCACCTTAATTTACGTATCAATATTGATTAATTTCATATCTATCATTCATTAATGAAATGTTTACAGTTTTTTTTTTTTAATAAACTTTATAAATAATTACAAAACAAACATAGGAAGCATCCATAAATTACGTTACGCTATTTCGAACACTTTTTGTCTGCTTCCCTCCTCCTTCATCACACCAAACTTGGTTCCCTCTTACTGTCATAAATTTTAAGATTCCATCCTTAAAAAGTTTTTTCTCCATTTTATGTAAAAATAAAAACTTCGTCGTAAAATTTTGTGTACTGATAGGAAACCTCGAAACAAGTCGAAAATGTCTAATCAACATATGGTCTAAATGGCACCGTTTTCGAGTTATAATCCTTTAAAGTTAGCCAATCACTATCCAGTAAACAAAGCGTCACGACGCGTCGCGTTGCTAAGACGCGTCGCTCGCCTTCTTTCTGCCTATATAGTAGTAAATAGGAGAGCGACGCATTGTGACGCTTTGTGTACTGAATAGTGATTGGCTTGCTTTAAACGGTTACAACTCGAAAACGGTGCCATTTAGATCATATGACATGTTCATTAGACATTTTCGATTTGTTTTGAGGCCCTCTATCAATACACAAATTTTTACCATGAAGTTTTTCTTCACCTTGTAAGGCCTGTATATAATGGAAAGTAGGAATTATTTTACACTTTGTGTTACACATATTCTTTCATTTCCAATTGAATGTTTATTTGGAAATTAAAGAATATATGTAATAACTGTGTATTTATTTATTTTTTATAACTCCTTCTACATCATTTATCATCATAAATTTACTACATTCCCCCTAATAACGTAACGTATAATTTATGGATGCTTTCGTACTTGAAGAAAAATAAATAAATTGAATAAAAGAAAGTTATTAGCTATTATTTATTAAATCTATTTATTCATTAATTTCGCTTTAATGCTATCAAAATAATTATAATATTTATAACACATTAATTTATGAATCCTAATAATTATTTTATCATTTAGTATCCAGTGTAAAAAGAATTTAACTTTACAAAATTTGAATTCACTTCTATAACTGCGAAACTCGTTTTTCTCATTTTTAGCCTAATTTAAAAAATTTTTTTCCCCGAAGAAAGTGAGGCTTATAAGATTACATTGTCTGATTGTCTGTCAGTACTAATAAATTTTGAATTATTTGATTGATTTTTATGAAAGCCATCAAGCGATCATTAAAATCGACTTTGAAATAATATCCGTTTAAATATAATGAAGGTTCAAATTTCTGAGATTTCTCTATAATGAGGATGCATGTTATTAAAATTTCATAATTTTATTTGATTATAATTTAATAATTTATTGAAAATATCATAACGAAAGAACGTATATAATACAGTAACATAATAATTGTCGATTTAAAATTATCATTGCTTATCACAATGCAAGCAATTTATAAATAGTAAAGGTATATAATACAGTAACATAATTGTCGATTTAAAATTATCATTGCTTATCACAATGCAAGCAATTTATAAATAGTAAATTAAATGCAGTTACTTAGCAGTAAATTAATAATACATGTACTGTGTGTACTGTATACAGTATGACATCAATTATTTAATAGGGAAAAGCAGTCATAGGTTAAATATGTTACAATACACAATTTTAAATACTAATTATCTTTTCTTTAGAACAGGCATCTCCGAATTATGGCCCGCGGGCCTTATCTGGCCTACTAATATTTGTTCCTTATGAAATAAGTTTTATAATACATATAAACATAAATTAAATGACAATTGGAAAATATCAAAAATTATTTATTATAAATATCTTCAATATTTATTTCCTGAATTTAATAAATAATGTAATTCAAACAGCACAATTTGAAAACGTATTTTATTGTTTAATTCAGGGATCGCGAAACGTCATCAGTTTATGCGTATACGTCAATTGCTAGCGAATGGCTAAATTTCAATGACGTTATCCTACGTCACAATACGTCAACCTCCAAAACGTTAAAATTATTCAAAATTGCAATAAAATGAATGATTTTTGTATAGTTTTTCTAAGGAGTTTGTTAAAATAAAACATAAAATTACTTGTCATTAATTATAGATAATTTTCTTTTGATATTAAAATAAAATCGCTATAGTAACACAATTAAGCACATGATTTATACATTTTTAAAAACACAGAGCGTCAAAATCTGACAAAAATAAACTATTATGATGATTATAAAACAACATGATTATAATTACAGTTCGTCAGCAATATTTTAGAAAACGAATTCTCGCCTAATTTAAAAATCCTTAATCTATTTTAATCTGGCCACCCATTAAAAAATTGTCTGTTTGGTTGGTCCTTTTCCATAAAGTTTGGGGATTCCTGCTCTAAAATAACAGAAAGTAAAAAACAGAAAAAAAAAATGCAAATATTATAATTTATTCATAAGTAAAATATATATTCATTAAAAGTTATTTCCATAAATATAGAATGAGATCAATTTAGTTTGAAAGAAGGAACAAATGTACAGTATAGTAGACTCTCGTATAAAGCGACAAAAAGAAATTGTGACGAGTACTCATACAACGCTATAAACAGTCCCATATAACACGTAGGATAAATTTAACATTTACATACTAATTATTTGAAATATCTGTTGATTATAATATAAATCGAACGATGTTTATTTCGTCTCCTTGACAACTTTAACAACTTCTGTCGGGTTATACGAATCCGCATTTTCGGAATCCGTGTTATATGGGGATCTATTTGTATATAATATTTTTTAAAATTTAGTTACCTATATTCTATTTTGTTTTTTCGTTTAAAAGAAATCTTTAAAACACGTTAATTAACATTCTGCACAATAGAGTGCAGAGTGTTAATTAAAACTCTGCAAATAAAATCACATGCGAAACTAATGCACATCTCATTAGCAGTATGCCATCAGTGCTGGAACTGAGACAAGTTTATACTGTATTTGCATAAAATCGTTTAATAATACATGTCTCGTATAACGCGGAACATATCCCCCGCGTTGTACGGGTGTCCGCTATATATGCATAGAAATATTAAGAGAACTTTAATTGAATAAATTTTAAAAATTTCTCTCTTTTTTTAAAATTAATTTTCGTTTATATAATATAAATTTTTTCATAAAATTTAAAGATATGTATTTTTATGAAGAATCTATTGTTAATTAAATAATTACTGTGTAATATAAATATAATAAAAACACTTAATAGATCCAAATCATATAAAAATTTAAATTATGTGAACAATATTTTCCACCCGTTAAAAATATATTTTAATTTTAATTGATAAATCTATTGTTCACGTCACTTAAATTATAATTTAAGTCTATTATTGAATTAATTATTAATCACCATTATTCTATAATTTTTTTTTTTATTGTTATAAAATATTAATGATTTTTAAATT
>AYEL01071776.1:0-27793 GCA_000484575.1 Olivierus martensii
TAAATATTTATTATTAATTAATTTAACATAATAATTTGTCTTTTAATTTTAAATTAAAATTTTTATGTTGTTTTATATGATTATCACATATTTTTAATGACAATATTAGTAATGTGTTATGAAATATTCATAAAAAAACAAATGTAAAATTATTGGTGCATAATTAATTTAATTTTTATATACTATAATTTATTATTTTAACATTTTTTATGGTTGATTTTTCTTCTCTATTAAGAAATCTCTCTGCTTTATTCAATTTATACAACTACATTCTCCATCATGAGTAAATTTATTATATAATATGGTGGGTTCAAGGACAATGACTTAAGGATTTATTAAATTTAATAGCATCGAAATTTATATCTTGCTGTTCATAAAGAGATAAGTTGTTTTAAACAAACTTAATTTGGATCTATTATGCTTGTTGTATAGGAAATTTATTATATATTCATATACTTTATCCATTGTTTATGTAATATTGTTTATACTTAAATTGCATAACATAAATATTAAATTAAAAATAATTTATTATATTTTTATTATTTAATAAAAAACAAATCACATACTACATTAAAAAAATTTTTCCTACAAAATTCCATACTGTATATACAGTTTTTTGATATTCACTTGCATTAATTTAAAAATGAAATATTGATATAATTCTATAAATGTCAAGTGAATTATTATATAATAAAAAAATTGTTCTTGATTATCATGTAGAGCTTGAAGTTAATTGAAGAATAGACTAGCATTGAGTCCATTTATGAACAGTAAATTTTACACACTCTTCACATTATTTCTATGAATCAAATTTTGTTGTAGACTGATGATTTGACAATATTCTACTCCAAACAGATAAAACAAGTTATCTCTTTGAAGTACTATATTTTGTAAGACTTAATATATTCTTTAATCAAATAAAATTGTATAAAGAATATCAAAATAAAGTTGTATAAAGAAAACTACATAAACAAGTGAGTGATCGGTTTACGAACATAATCCGTTCAAAGACAATGTTCGTTATCCGAATTGTTCGTTAACTGATCATTGATTTATCATAGGTTTTTATGGGAATTTGATTAATTCATTCTGGAGATCCCCACTGTATTCCTATTTTATCCATTGATTATGTAAAATTGTTTGAATTTAAAATGCATAACTTGACATTAAATTAAAAATAATATAATAAAATAAATAAATTTGAACTAAATTAAGATTTTTTTTTTATATTTATTTTCTGTATAATCAGTATTTGTATTTCTACTGATGGTTTATTTCATCTCTTTGAACTTAAGATAATGAAAGTCTAAACTGACGATTAGAAAAACATTTAGTCGTTTAAGATTTTTACATTTAATTATAATTAAGGATGCACTTCAGCCGCTGTTTTGGATCTCTTCAGTTCAAATCTGGGCGAAAGGAACCTTAAGATAAACATAATATATAAAACGTCTTAATTAGAATAAATATTCAATATTTATCTAGTCATCATTTTATCTAGTCATTATCTAGTCATATTAATCAGATAATATAATATGATGAACAGTGAATAAGCAGATTTTATTAAAAATAAGCGGAACAAAGCTCAACACAATGAAAAAAAAAAAAAAACCAGCAATTCTGCTTATTCACTGTTCATCATATTATATTATCTGATTAATTTCATTTATTACAATAATAAATGCTTGGTAGGATATAATCTGATATATTTTTTATATATGTTAAACATTACTATATCTATTCTTATAATTAAACCAAGACATCTTCCAGAATTTCGTCTAACTCAATGGTTCCCAACGTGGGGCACACACCCCACAAGGGGGAAATTTGATTTTTAAGGGATGCAATTCGAGAATGAGTTATTAACAGTGAATTTTTTGCAATTCTTATGGTTCTAGGGACACATATATAGTATATAAATATATATTGTGACATACATATTTAAAAATTAAAATCAGAATGTACATGGTGGTTTTGAAACTTTATTTATTTTACTTTTTCATATCACTTCATATTATTATTATTATTTTTAACAATTTCTTAGTGATTTTTTCCTCAGTACTTCAACTGTCCTTTTATTCTTTTATTTTTCTCTTTCATGGATGCCATGTTCTTTGGAACTTTGTTTAGACTAATTAATGGCCTTTAAGGCTTCCTCTACGTGAACAGGAATTCACTATTTGAATAATAAAAATGATATGTCACAGGGGGCATCACGATTTTAGAGATGCTTAGGTGGGGCATGGCCAAAAAAAAGTTGGGAACCACTGGTCTAACTGTAAGGATAGAAACGTTAATGTGTAACACAAGTAAAAAAATATCACGGGGATTATATTCTGCCAAGTAATTTGTTATTGCAATAGACAAAATTATTCAATTGATTATAGTATGAAATCAATGAATATGTAGAATTGATAATTTTTATAATTGCATTGAACTTTATTCCTCTCATTTTTAATTAACGAAAAACTAAATTAATTAAATCATCCCTTTATTTTAAATTTATTATATTAATTGCCAAAAAATTATTTTTTAAATAAGATTTAAAAAATAAAATCATAGCATTTCGTGAATTATTAGATATTCTACCAAAAGTTTATTTAAAGCTTTAATAGTTATTGAATAAAAATTTGATTTTAAAGAAAATTCAATTACTTCAATAAATGTTATTTTAGTGCTCCATTAAGGAAGTGATAATTTATAAACTTCTCAAATGTTTCGTGTTTCAATTAATTACATTTAATAATGATTATTAAATATTCTAAAAATATTTTCACATGTTTTGAAATAATGCGTATAAATGTTTTTCTATTTCCATATCTCTGTTTTCAAATCTGAAAACGAATTTTATTTGTACTGTTTACATCTGAACTATCACCTCTTTTTAGATGTGCTCTTTATTTTTTCGCTAAAATTAATAACAATATTTATATTACAGTAGTATTAACTTGAACGAATTAAAGCTATTTTGCTTATAGAATATTCATGTTTATAAATTAATTAAAGCTTTAATTTGTTTATAAACATGAAAGTATATTCTATATACTGTATATATATTTTGATAAATAATCAGTTATTTTCTGTATAGTTTTATGCCGGTTTCCATTCGATGAGTACTAAGCGGCGGGCATTTTCATGCCCACCATGGTGTCAGCCGTTAGATGGAGAATAGGGTTCAACAGTCTGCCCAGGGCCGGATTAAGACCCTTAGATGCCCTAAGCACTAACTAATTTTTGTGCCCCCTTACACTTGTAATTCAAAATATATAAAACGTACTTATATTTTAATAGACTGAACAGCCAGAGCTGAATGTGCTATTGGAATAGTCATTAAGCATCTTTGAGGCTTTGAAAACAAGAATGAGGTTATTAATGCGCATGCAATTAACACCAGTGACAGTTGGTAACTAAACTAAGAACTTCTTATGAGCTAGTACCGGTCACTTGTATTGTTTCAAACGCATCTACACATGTTCAAAATTTGTATAGCTTCCAATCTGCGAGCACAGTGTACTTATTTTGCAAGTTAAACATGATTACACAAGAGAGAACACTTTATAAACAGAACTTATTCATTTTTCATTAAGTTTTGAAAATGGCTATAAATTTAATTAATTTAATAATTTAAATGATAAATTTGGCTATGAAAAATTTCTGTGATACCCCCTTCCCTTGAATCCTCGATGCCCTAAGTACGTGCTTACTTTACTTATAGGTTAATCTAGCACTTAATCGGCCCCAGACTCTCCTGAAAAAAACTGGAGGTGTGGGAATCGGGAAATTAATTTGGATCCTCTAGGCTAGAGAGGAAATGCAGCACTTTCCACAGCGGCCATTTTGTCGACAATAATTAGATTTTGCAAGCTTTACTTTTCAAGAAACATCTACTCAATGACGAATTAAGATTTTTAAAGCCATAAGCGCAAGATTTTAAACGCTCATAACTATTTTAACTCCTATATAAGGGTTCAACTTATAAAGGATGAGCCAAGATGAACCGAACCCGGTTCATATGTTCATTACTTAGTTGGGTTCGGTTTATCTTGGCCCACCCTGTATAATCGTATTGATATTAGGCTTTTAATTTTCAATTACCATATTTAATTTTGATACCCCTAGTATATGTGCAACTCTGGGTGAGTGCTTATTGCATTATATTCTATTATAATTCTCTATTTTTATGATTTTAAAAATATTTCAGCTTCGTGTCATAAAATTCTAATAATCGTTCCTCTCGTTAACATATCATTTTTTTATGGTGTAGTAAATATAGTATACTGCATCTGTACACGTTTGAACCAATTTCTTCAAGCAAAAATTATTAACAATTTCTAATTTAGCATATTGCTTTTTAATTAATAAAATTTACAACTTTCCTCGATTGCATAAGAATTTCGTTCATGCTTAAAGATAATTTTTTCGCTAATAAATGTTCCCGTTGAATAATTTGGGCCTAATTTGTAAACATTATTTTCGTTTTTGACCTCTTTTACCGTTACCTAGTTAAAAAATCGATACAATTTTGCTAATACAAAAATTGACTTTCATTATATTATTTATTAACCTTAACTATTTTGAACGTAATTTTACGAGAAAAACAATTTAAGTTTTTTTATATAATATATTTATTTTTTAAAATCAATATTCAATATAAAAATATAGTTAATTTGAAAAATTAATTGGTTCAATCATTTGAATGGTGTAGAACTGTAGATAATCAACTGATCTGTTGCATTTTTTCATTTAACTGGTCCTAGATTTTTGATATATTATACTAATTCATAGAACCTTCTTGAGTAGACAATTTATTATTATTACAATTCTCTGTATGTCATCTTACTAGCAGAGAATTATTAATACAGTAATATCCTGGAGTTATGTAATAGGTGGGAAGCATAACGTAAGTCGGGGTAATTACAGGTTCCCAAATCTAATTTCAGGTATTAGATTCTTAACTGGCTCTTTATTACCAAGAAAAACAATAAATTATAAAAGTTTACAATATGTAGTTGTAATTAAAGCTTTTAATCAAGAAATCAGCAAATGAAATATGTACATACGTATGTGTGCACTATGTAATTGTGAAACAAACAAGTGGGCGAGGGAGCAGGATGAGAAGTTACGTATCTTCGAATTTACGTAAATCGGGTTATTACTCTATACAGGGTGAAGAAAAACTTCATCGTAAAATTTTGTGTACTGATAGGGGACCTCGAAACAAGTCGAAAATGTCTAATGAATATATAGTCTAAATGGCACCGTTTTCGAGTTATAATTCTTTAAAGCTAGCCAATCACCATCGAGTACACAAAGCATCACGACGCGTCGCTCTCCTAGTAAATAGGAGAGCGATGCAATGCGACGCGTCTTGGCTACGCGATGCGTCGTGATGCTTTGTGTACTCGATGGTGATTGGCTAGCTTTAAAGAGTTATAACTCGAAAACGGTGCCATTTAGACCATATGTTCGTTAGACATTTTCGACTTGTTTCGAGACCCTATCAGTACACAAAATTTTTACGACGAAGTTTTTCTTCACCCTGTATATAAGACGAGTTTGAAAAAGATTAATAATGCTATATTTTTATCAATATTTTTTTAAGATATAAAATATATTTATTCTATAAATTTATTTATTTTTTCTTGCGTGTTCATTTTTTCAATGTCAAGAAAGTTTTGCTACTTTATGCATCATTTAGTAAACAAGGCACTGCGATTTTGATAATAGTAATTTGGAAAAATCAGGTCATGCTCTTTGAATTTTTCTGTTCAATTTTAATTATAATAATTTTGTGCATCAAAAATTTGGCAAATTGTTTTCACTTTGTTTATTTATGCTAAAAATATAAAGCGGAACGACGGAAAATTCCGAAATTTTCAAAAATCTACTATTAATCAAGGTTAAGGTATTTAATGTTTTATTGTTTAAAACTACTTTTTCGAAAATTAAATTTGAATTACTTTCTACATTAATTTGCACAATTTGAGCATTGTAAAAATGCTGTTTTTGTTATTAGAACAGAATTAAATAAGGAAATATGATCTTAAAACAACTAAGCAAATGCTCTTTCAAATAAATCCACGCATCAGCAGGAAGAAGATCGTGACCTGGGAATCAAATCAAGACAAACTGTCTTCAGACACGGAAAAAGTTCTTTATTTCACTAATAAATTTTCTCTTTATGGACTCAAAAAATACAGTTCGACTAATTAACCGAAATAACACTTAGCTTAGCTATTCTAAAATCACATTTTCTAGTTATTTAACTCCACGTACAATTTCAGAATTAAATAAATTTATTGAAAGAAGTATCTACTTGTATGAAAAATAACAACTGAGAACTTTGCAGTTAATTTCCATTTTATTAATTTTTTTTATTTAATTTGATATGTATGTTAATATTTAATAACCATAATTTTTGAAAACTGCAATATTAGCTATCAAAAATCTATATTTATGAAGATACAGTTTTGTTTTATCTGCTTATGTTTTAATCATTGTTTTGCTTCATATTAATGTTAAAAAAATTTTAAATAAGTTAAAACAGATGTTCATAACAATGTTTCAGGCTGAGAGAAAAACACAAAAGTTTTATAAAAAAAATTATATACAAAGTAGAAATATTTTCATTTTAGTAGATGATTTATTAGTTAATTTAATTTCATGTAAGTTATATGAAGATAACTTTGGATTCTAAAGCATGTTTTACTGTCTCTGTCTTATTTCGTAATCTATATGCATGCTATTTTTCACAGTTAATAGATATACAGGTACTCCTCAAGTTATGAACTTAATTCTTACGTAAGTTTTATTTGTAATTTGGGTTGTTCATAATTCAGATACAATTGTTATGTGGCCTCCAAAAGTAACAAAATCACTTTATATACTGTAATTTTTTATGAAATATATTTTATAATTGAATTTATTAGAAGTTTCTTATTTCACAGTTTTTAATAAAAAGTTCAGATTATAAAATGAGAATTTTTTGTGTAATCTCTACCATATGTTAAATAACTGTGCAATTTTATATTATATTTGTTGTTTGAGCATTCTGCTATTGTAATAATTAAAATTCTTGAAAGTATTTTGAAAATGAAATGGCATGTTTATATCTAAAAATGTTCTATATCTTGTGGAGTGCCTGTATTTGAACAGAATATGATTATGTAATGTTAGCATAAAATCTTTCATTTGACAGTACTTTTTGCATTAATTTCTTCACATAATAAATTGCTTCTACATAGTTTACAAAATTAATAAGCAAACTTTTATCACTGTTCAATTAATTAATTGTATGTCTGAGATCAGTAGTGTGTGTCAGTTTAATTATAGTCATTCATCTTACATATGTTCAATTCTGTTTACAAATATACTGAGAAGTCAGGTGAAAACACAAGTATTTTTTCATTTAAGTATTCAAAATGTTCATTGTCGGACTCATATTTAATAATTTTATAAAAATGCAATAAATTAATTGATTTAAAAAAATTTTATTTTATTAAAATAATTAATTATTCTGAACTTAACTGTATTTTTATATATGAATAATTTCCAGTATTTTTTAATGTTTGGAATGTATAAGGAAAAAAAATTATGATTTATGTTATTGTTTCTAATGTTAAATTGATATCAAATAAATGAAACATAACAAAATAACAATTAACTCTGATTAATAATTTAAAATTAGTTTTGAAAGTCTCAATCCTATTTGATTATTCAGGATCAAATATTGTCTATATAAACCAAGATTATTAATGCAGAAGGAATAGGAATTTAATAAAAATTGTCTAATCTTCTTCAATAGGGAATCATAAGGAATTAAAATTAAATAAACCTAAATGTTTTTAAAAAATGTTTGTTGTATCATCATTATTTTATTTGTATTGTTAAGTTTACAACAAATACTGAAAATAATCCGTGGATACTTCAAATGATATCTATTGGTCATAAAGATATACTGTAATCATAAGTTAATATAAATGATGATAATTCAGTTCTCATTTTGGATAATTATTAAAACTTAATGCTATATTTAAGAAAACAGCATATTTTATTTTTCATATAATCTCTCAAGATAGTTCAATTCTTTAATTTATCTTAAGAGAATTTGGTTTAAAAAATATAAAAATTGAATAAAACAATAATAATAATTGAATATTAAATTAAAGAATTGAACTATCTTGAGAGAATTTGGTTTAAAAAATATAAAAATTGAATAAAACAATAATAATAATTGAATATTTTTTAATAAATAAATTCTAAGAGAATTATTTTTTAGTTTGAGTAAACTGTCATGAATATTTTGGATTGCATTTAATGATTATAATGTTCCTCTTTATTGAATGATATTATTAGACAATTATCATATTGTCTTCCAACATTGTTCTATTTGCAAATGATTAACTGTCATCACTGCCAGTTTGAAAAATATATATATCCCCTTCCCATAAATTAATCCATTTAAACAAAATTTGTATCGAAAATTTAAAAATTTATTGTTATCCATCCATTGAAAAATTTTGGATATTTGTTTACAAATATAAAAGTCCAGATTGTGTACTATTAAAAAATTTTTCCCCCAGAAAACTTCTCTAATATTATTAAGTTATAGAAATCCTAGATAAAAACTAAATCTATAAAAGAGCATTTTATTGAAAACTTAAAAGCAATTGATAAGAAATTGATGGTCATTTTTAAATTTGATGATAATATATTGACTTTAAAATTATATACAATATTTAAAGTAATGACAGTTTAATTCTAAATGTGAAATTATAATTTTTATTCATTATTATGTGTGTTTTTAATTACTATTAAAACTGAAAATCAAATTTGGAAGGTTATACATTATTTGTATGTCTATGTTAAATAATAATTATTAATTTTTTTCCTAGAAGAAAAAATCATTATACTAAATGTATTTTTTCCAAAAAAAAAGCAATTTTGTATTATGTTAATCTTTTTAATATAGAAATAATATAAAATAAAGCATGTAGATTAGAAACTTATAAAATATTTAATATAGTTAAATTGTACTCAAAACTTTTTGCATAATTTTCAGAAATTGTTCAATAACCAGACACATCCTACTTCTATCTTTCAAACTTAATAATTCTGTACTGAGTTTGAAAGTATTTCAGTTTATCATACGTTAAACTCCAATTGAAATATGTCAATATTTAGATATCCATTAATTTTGTGTGAACTTTCTTACTAATGTTTAAAATTTTAACTGAGTCAGAATGTTCAATAATTGATATATTCTAATTTGAGTTTGTTTTGATAAACTTTGAAAGTATATGGTTAATATTTAGTGTCTGTAAAAAACAAATTTTGGGTATATATTTATGTTTAATTAAAATTTCTATAATTTATTTTGTTTAAATTACTGTGCCTTCTTTTTATATAGTATATCAACACAAAAAAAAAATTATTTTTTTCTTTGGTATATATTGATAGCAAAAAATGCAAGTTAGCATTAATTTTGGTTTGGAAATTATATAACATCAAAATACTTTGAAATATAAAAAATTGGAAAATCATATCCTATGCATTTCGAAAGCCTATTAAAATACCAAAATTATAATTTTATTACTTTTTAAGGCTGTCTTTCCAAAAATTAACAAAGAAATTAATATAATTATATAAGTTTCTTTTCTACATTTCACTTCATTTAGAAAAATTTAATTGAATAGCATGTAATTGTTTTTAGAAGAATAATTGCTAAAAAATTGACTATTGTCTTAAAAAAATATATATTTTTAAGTTTCTTACATTCCTTTTAAGAATTTAAAGATTTTGTATATGATAAATTTATTTAAATTATCATGGTATGTAATTTTTACAATATTTTCTAATTTCTCGTCAAAGTTTACATACGATTGGATAATTTTATTTATAGAGAGTTTTTATATTGTGATAATTTAAATATTTTAAGTAAAAATATTTCATTTTGGAAATGCATATATATATATATTAAATATGCATTTTAGAAATGCATATAATATATATATATATTATATAATATTTTTGTGCTGTTTGTAAATACCAAATTTGAAAATGCACTCTTTAGTAATTTCAATTTTATTTTAATATATTCATCCGGCTATTAGAAAATTATAAATCACAATCATTTAGGAGCTATGCACTCAAATGTTTTGATTAAAAACAAGAAACATTCTAACAGAAGATAAAATTGGTAATACTAAAAAGCAAAAAAAAATGTTTAAATCAAATTTGGTGACTTGATTGATTGTAAGTTTGTTGTTGATCAATTTGTTATTTGCTGCTCAACAATTTAAAAAAAATTGATGATAAATGATGTGCTAGGATAATGGTAAGGAATTATGTGCCTTACTGAAAAAGTATAGCAAATGAAATGTGGAGTTTGTAAGAAAAAAGAAGCATGTTTTTGATGATAGAATAAAAAGTAAAATTTCGCTTATTTTGTAATTGTTTTTAATTATTTCTACTTATACATAAACAATTTATCAATTCTTAATTATCATTTATGCATTTATCAAACAATATTTTAAAAATTCCAATTATGATAATCACTTCATTAATTCATTAAAATAGTCATCTGAATATAAAATCATCTAAAATTTGTCTTATACTGTAGTTTGTTTTATTTTGAAATAATAGCAGTAAAAAAACAATTATAATATAATTTAATCTTTAAAATATAAAGTTAATATTAAAAATTATCTTTTTTTTAATTCATTACTAATATAGTAGAATCCAATAATTTGAGTCTTGCTTGTCTGACTTTTTTTTAATCTGAAGCATTTCCCTTTATTCAAAATCATTTTCAGAACTAAATTAAATATGTAAGTCATTATTTGCACATTTTTTTCAATAATTTTTTATTAAAGCTATGTAGAACAGTAGGAAGAGGCAATATTAATTGCTCTTCTGCTATTGAAAAGATGTATCCATTTATTCATTAAAAATTATCCCATGTTTCAAAACAAATAAAAAGGAATATTTTGATTTCTTTATAACAACATATTGTAATTACTCTATTATGTTTTAAAAATATGATTTTATTAATATAAACAGTCTGTTTTTAGAAATTTATATAGTCTGAAGTTTTCAGTAATTCAAGATGATTCAGTTTTGTTAACTCGAACTATCAAAACTTAAAGGCATTTGAAAAATATTTTTTGATACTTGATAATGTCATTATATGATTTGCATATTTGTCACAAGTAAAACAACAAAATGAGATAGCAAGACTTGAGATTAATATAATTCAGATCAAGTCTGAAACTATGAGTTAATTCGAATATGGAAATTGTTTGTAAATCAAAAATGAATTTCCCATAGACACAATGCTAAAACCAAGTTTTCAATTTTCAGCAGTGCAATTTGACCACAATAAAATTAAGACCAAAAAAAATCAATAGTTTTAGATTAAATAATGATTTATTTCTCTAAAGAAATGAAAATAAATCTTTTAAAATCGAACAAATTATAATAATAAAGAAATCATTAACAGCATTTACATGATATGAATAAAGAATAAAAATTTTTATTACTGACAAATAAGTAGATGAGTTCCTAATTCAGCCAAATTAATAAATAATTATGCTACATGCCACCATTATATAATCATTAATTTGGCAGTTTAATTCTAAAATAGTTCACTAGAGGTAGAATTTGACTGGATAAAAAAATCCCTTAGTTAAGTTCATTTATGATTTAAGTAGATTAGCTTTAGCACAATGTACAGTTCGTTCCAAAAAGGTAGTCACCTAAGCAGTTGATGTTCTGCTTCCTTACAATACTTACAATCCAATAAAATTAATTGGTTCAGGTGCGAATTCGAGTTTGCAGAGCTTTGGATGATTCCATTTATTTTTTCTAAGCAACAGGGTTAGATAGGCTTAATGATGATAGGTGTTCAATCATTTTTTCCGAAAATTGATTTTGAGCATTTATTAAAAAAGTTTCACTTTTATTATTTAAAATTTATTTTATATTGTTTATTATTTACAAATTAATCTATGTTATTATTAATTTAGGCAAAATGTAGCATTATATAATCGTAACTAAATGAGTAATTAAGTGATAACTGTTAATTGCCCAAAAGATATTTATTTCGTTCCCATGACAACTTAATTGTCTGTTTTGAAAAAGAAAATATAAAAATTAAACGTGTGTGTCAAAATGAATTTTGTGTTGTTATATCTGTTTTAGTTTTCTAATAAGAATTTATATTTGTGTTGGACAGTCAAATTTATAGTTTGTTCTAACATGTCTTCCTGAAAGTTCGGTATAAAGACAAAGTATAATAGATTTCAATTGTTACATATTTACATATTATGTTTTATTTATTTTAATAAAGATATAACTATCTTTCACTTTGTATTTTTGTTTTCACCCAATACATTATAAAACAATTGGACTTGATTTGTAAAGATATAATTGCTAATCTCAGTTTCTACAAAATTTCATTTTAAAAAATCATTTCTTATGAAATACTTTATTAATTATATCATTAAATGTTTATTTTGAATTAGTCATATATAAATATGCATTTGCTTCAGATTTACCAAAATAATTGTCTTTCAAATATATATTGTATTTATATATTTTTAATAAATCTAGTTATTATAATTCATAAAACATCACTGCCATTCTTGATAAGAAATCTTTTTTCAATTTAAACTTAAAAAAAAAATTATGTTTATGCAAATAAAATTTCATTCTTATCCTCGACGGGTATATATATAATATACGATGACAAATAAATACGGTATATTTATATTAGCATTAATAGAATTTAAAAAAATAAATCTGTAAATATCATACTCATAATTACCAATAAAATTTAAAAAATGATAATAGAAGCAGCGGAACTAGGTTGATTAAAATTAACGTAGTAAATATATTAGAGCATGTTATGTATTTACTCAATTCATAACTACAAAGTCTGCCTGGATTGAAATAGTGAGCAACGATTAGTCTTTTCAGTTCAGAGCACTGTAATCGACCTATCTTGTTCGTATACCTCATCCCTATTCTTAGTCAGAACGATGCGTCCATTTTTAGCTTCCACTATGCACGTTTGAACTGACAGACTTTATAACTGATCAGTAACTACAAAGTCTGCCTGGATTGAAATAGTGAGCAACAATTAGTCTTTTCAGTTCAGAGCACTGTAATCGACCTATCTTGTTCGTATACCTCATCCCTATTCTTAGTCAGAACGATGCGTCCATTTTTAGCTTCCACTATGCACGTTTGAACTGACAGACTTTATAACTGATCAACTTCCAGTAAGCTCAGCCTCTGCAAAGCAGGTGACTTTTTAGAACAAACTGTACTAAGATTTAAGCAGAAACCTGGAATGGAAGTTTATCTAAATCAAAACAAGATTTTTTTAATTTCCTTCTCGGACGTTTCTTCAAATTCACAAAAACATTTACACACATTCATTTAGATTTTCAAACCTATCCTGATTGATTCAATAGATGAATCCACCATTTCCAGTGCTTGCACTAAAGTTTCTGATGCAAAAAATTACTATTAACATATTTGATAAAAAAAAATCCCAATTGTGAATCTTGGTATGACTTCTTAATTTTACAGAAATGCTATTTTTGTTTAATTTCATTGTGAATGGGCTTTTAGAGAATACACTAATATTTATTAACAATGCCACATTTGCTATTTCACTGCCATTATATTAAAATATTAAATTATATATTAATTTATTCTTTAAATGCACTATCAGCTGCCTTAGGGATTTGGCCACCTGCTTACATACATACATTGCGCATCTACCAGAACTGTCCTTATTCCAATTAATTAATTGCAAAAGTGTAACATCACTGTTACAAAAGTTGTAACATCAACTTATTAAGATCATCCCTTGACTTTAGAAGAAAAAGAATTAGAAATCACAAGAAGGAAGAGAACAAAAAACATTTCTCAGAATAAATATTTGATAGCAATGAAAAATTTTGAAAGATAAAATAATTTGATATTTATTAAAATTTTTGATTTTAAATGCAAACTAATGATTTAAAAAATTGTGTTTGATTAGAGAGTTTACATTTGTGAAATTTTAGCATCACCATATTAGGTTGTATAATCATTGGTTTCTACTATGTTGATATATCATGAAAGATAATGAATATTAAATTTTCTATCTGTTTCAATAAAAAAAAAATGTTTTTCCATCTGTTTAAAGCAAAATTTAGATGATGATTGAATATAGTACAGCTATATTTTAGAGAAAATTCTTCAGCATAGTAACATTCAAAAAGTGAAGTTTGTGAAAGCAATAATTTTGAAAGAACAATACTAACAAGATATTTACAATATTTATTTTACAAGGTTATATTATACATTATAAAATCAACAACGTTCAAATACTTTATAAAGATCTGGTAAATTGGCTAATTGGAGAACTGTATTATCTTCAGCAAAATGAGTGGGAGGAATAAAAGAAGAACGGAAGGAAGAAAAGAGGACATGTTCTACTGTCCATTTCCATTGAATTTCATTTTCCTAAATTGAAAAATAACATAAATAAATTAGAATTACTTTATTAATAATTGCATAAATTACTATTACCTCATCTTCTGATTTATTATAACTTGGAGAAAATGCAAAGAAACAAGCTGTTTCTTTGCAAAATGTTTGAAAACATTCTTGCTCCTCATTCCATTCTACTTCTGTTGCCAATCTTAAAATGTATATAGGAAGCCCTTCTAAATTTGGAGTATATTTCTCCAGTAATAAAGGTAATCCACACAAATTGCCGTCCTGAACAAAATTTTTGATTATCATCGAAAACATTAGAAAATAATATTTAATAAAAAAAGAAAAACATACTTTATCAACTTCAAAAGAAAAATAATCATCTAACATTTCTGCTTTAGTCTGTAAGAAATCAACAATATATTGTGCTAGATCTGATTTGTCACCATCCATTTCAGTCCAGCCACTCTCTTCACTATCTAATGCTATCAGAGCTAATTCTTTAATGGGTGCAGGAGTCTTGAAAAAAAGAAAAAGTAAGTAGTTTTATTTTAAAATACAGCCTCTCCCCAACTTTATGTAAAATATTTTCAATTATATTTTTTTCAGATATAGAGCATAAAATCTACTGTATAATGTGTTACCAAATGCAAATATATTAGTTTACATAAATAAATCAAGTAATATGAAATTTTAATAATGTTTTTGTATATTGTTTATTAATCTAATTATATTATTGGTACAATATTGTTTATGTTTTAGTCAAGAAAAAATGTACTATAACATTGTATGTCACTGTAGTTCATCTAGTACTGGAAGAATTTTTGTTGGAAAAATAATTTTTTAATTTATACAAAATCTGAGTTATGTAAAAAAAAAACTTTTGTCCCAATTATTTACATAAGTTGGGGAATGGCTGTAGAATTAATATTTATTATAAAAATCTGCTCAAAAGTTTGCAAGATGGCCAATATTTTGAGATAAATTTTATGTAGTTTTGTAAATTGCCAAAATACTGGCCAAAGAATAAGGGAAAATTGCATAAATCTTTGATAAGAATTTGATGCTCTAAAGAATTATAATTGTATAGGATGGAGATGAATCTATATACATTTGAAATTTTAAAAATAATAAGTTACAATCCAAAAAATTTGACTAATATTTATTGAAGTATAGAAACTTTTACCTATATTTAATAAAATATAATTTTCAATTTGTATGTATAATTCAAGAGACATCCTTCCTCATTATTTTTGCATGAAGTAACAAATTCAATGAATTAGCCTTTCAAAAATAAATGTTTACAGTAGCCTCAAAATATTATAGTAAGTTAGCCATCTCATTAAAAGAAACTTTTCTTAGTATCATTGATGAGAAAAGAAATGTATGCAAACAATTTCTTTGTAAATTATTATTTTTTTGAATGTTAATAGGATAGAATCACATCAAGTTTTTTAATTTTAGCCTATGACACTAAAATAGATGTTATCATATGCTCATTGAGAGATGCTTGACAAGCAACATTGTTAGGCACTAATTTATAATATTAATATGATTTAATTTTTAATTAAGTTTTTCTCCTATTTCTCATTTGGAGTTGTTATTTTGAGTTTGTTATATATGTTTTAGCACATTTTTAACTATAGGTTAAAAATCTGCTAAGAAATACATAAGCTATAAACAAATTTTCTCTATGATGTGGTTATGTTTTGATAACCTCTATTGTAAGTCAAAAATAACCAGCAATAAGTAATAATAGTAGATAATAGAAAGAGTGGATCCTCCATGTGACAAAATCATCTGGAATTGAACCAAAACCTCCAAGATGTAAAATTATTAATAATTGAACCTGGATCCTATAAGTAATAATCAATTGCTTTACTACATTTTTAATAAAACAAAAAAGACTTCTAGCCACTATGCTATGAAAATCGGTAAGTTTAGAATATTGTAAGGGCAATTGTAATATCAGATTACCACAAGTTGAATGACCGTAAGTACAAGAACACCTGTATGTATTTTGTTTTTTTTTTTTTTAAAATAACAATCCATTTACAATAAAAATATCTGAGAATTAATTACCTCTGCAACGTTATTAGGATTGATTTTTATTATAGTTGCTAAGAACTCACTGAATTCCTTCAGTGATATTTTATAAATTACACAAAAATTATTATTATTATTGGTGAAAACATTATCTTTAATTTCTTTTGTAATTTTTTTTTAATTCTCAGAATTTTTTCATGATTTCTAATTTGTGCATTACTTAGAATATGGCTTTGTATTATATCATTTTAAATATAAAGTGTAATAATAATGATAGCAAATATTAACTCAAGATAACTAATATAGGAGTACTTCATTTTAAATGCACTTTTCAATTATGTTTATGTTTATTATTTTTGGTACTTTTCAGCAATGATGCACACATCAATGATTCTGGGCTGAATTGAGTGAGTTGACCAGCACTATTTTGTTACTATTACTTTTAAATCTTTTTTAAGCTTATTGCTTGCTATTATGCACTTAATAAATGTTAGTGAAATACATTTTTAGACTTTCTAGTGCACTTAAAAGTGGGGGAAAAAGGTTGTGATTTGCTTTACAGTGATGATCTGGAACTTAATCCCCCATATTATCAAAGTATGCCTTTATATATATAAAATCCAATACATGCAGATTGATGGAAATATTTGAAAACTGCCACATTTTTAGATTCTTGCAAAAATTCTGAGCAGATATTATTATTATTAATTTATATATAACAATACTTACAGAAAAACGTAATACACCAAAATTTCCAAAATCACGAATCATTAGCTGATAAAAATATTCTTCACTGAAAGAAAGTTAGTTTATTTTTAAATGAATAAATTATAATTTATTATATATTAAAATTTTCTAACCTCAATCTTTTAACATTTGTTAGATATAACTTGGTCTGATGCTGAACTAATGCATATTTTTGATTAACACAACCCACAAAAGTATGTTCTTGAAATAATTCCTTTAAACCTAAAATGTGAGAGATCAAAGGAATTATTTATGATGATTATAATACATTAGTTAAATAATTTTTAAATAAATTTATATTATAAATCATCCTTATTCTTGGAATTATATTAAAAAAAACTAGCTACAAATACAGAAAATACAATTGTAAATGTCAAAATTTACATTTCCAATAAAATAATTTGACAATTTTTCAATCAAAATGGCAAAAACAAAAATTTAGACTGAAAAGACAGAATTAACTTGCATTATTATAGTTAATACAGTAATAAGATAAAATATCTCCATAATAATTGAAAAATACTTTTGTCATCATCACGCTTTATTCACTATTAAATTGCTGAAGATGAATACAGTAATTAAAATACTGTCCACAAAATTCAACTATTATTTGTTTTCATGCATCTCTTAATTTTGAAATTTTTATAACACAGATGTAGAAAACTGTAAACATGTTATAGAAGATATTTCTGAAATTTGATGACAAAATTGTTAATTAGCATTTTAAAAATTAATAAAAATTATATCTCTTTTAGATAAAGAACAGAACAATATATAAATTTAAAGAGCATAATTACATGATTCACAACAAAATGTATCTTTTTATTATTTTCATATTATCTTCCTATCAATTACAAAAACACATTTATTAGAATCTAAACATTTTCACAACTTTTAACTTAGATCATAATATGCATATAGATATTCTTTCACTGATAATATTTCATTAGCAATGGTTTTCTAGTTTTTATATCGATAGATATTTAGATATAATATTTCAGCTTTCATTACTCATAATAATATTTCAGGCAAATATATCTAGCTAATACCAGGATTTATTTTTGCTTTTTATCATGAAATATAATAAAAATAAAGAATTGCAAAAATTCTAAATTTTTTTGTATGCATAAAATCTGCTCTTCTTTCATAATCTGCTCATATTATTGATTAACAAAAATATTTTCAGATTTTAATCAGAATGAAATTTAAAATATCAATATAATTCAATATTTACTTTCAGTTTCAAATGTTAGCAGGATTTATTTTTTTTTTTTATATAAATTTTGAATTATCAATTTATAACCTATAAACAAAATATAAAGATTAAACGTGTATAGAATAAATCAGTTTTCAGTAATAACACCAGTAATAACCAAACCAATTCAAGGGATTAAATATGGCTGATTAGTATAGGATTTGAACACCAGTAATTATTAATTATCCCCTAAATGTCTTCTTTGTCCTTTGCATTTCCAGACTATCAGTATTGTCATCAATCAGCTATCTCTACTCAAAATAACGGATCATTAAGATACAATACAATAATGAACAGGCACTTTATTTGACTATGTTTCATTAGTATATATTAGTTCAAATTACTATACATATTGTATTATAGCCTAATCTCTATTTATATAAAGTTCTTATCAAATTCTGTAGACATAGCTATAGAACACAATATCAATTTTCCTATAAGCCTTGATCTCCACAATTGTGAGGATGTTCAAGAATATTACTCCACAGTTTATAAAGATACTTGTACAATAATATAATTACAATGAAATTTAATACATATTTTCAAAAGAAAAGTTTTTTGAAGAATATATAAAAAACAGACATAGAAATTTTAGATAATGAATATGGAGAATTTCTAACAAGGAATATATAGGACGAGTCATGTAAATGTGTAGCATTTGTTTCTACAGTAATAACTAAATTCTATATTACCTGAAAGTCATAATTTTCAAAATTAATCACACTGTTTGATAATTTTAATAAACAATTCCTGTTTTTAAAGTTAATTTTAAAAAATTTCATATTAAAATAAATGCAACAATAGAGAAAGAGTGAAAGAAAGTATCTATGGCTAGTTTCTTCAAAATCAGCAAAATCTGCTAGAACATGAAATCTATTGCAATGTGAGATTCATTTGAAGAAAATCTCAATGATAATAGATCATTTGGTATTACTGCCAGATGATCATGGAAATTCATCAACTTGATCTATGCCATTGTT
Source organism: Olivierus martensii (assembly GCA_000484575.1). Lineage (NCBI taxonomy): Eukaryota > Metazoa > Arthropoda > Arachnida > Scorpiones > Buthidae > Olivierus > Olivierus martensii. The sequence goes on from AYEL01071776.1 coordinate 19,522, forward strand.
ATTTTTTACAATTTTAAGACTATAAAGTGTTAAAATTAGAAATGGTTGAGTCAATGGTGACATGCCATTGGCCTACTGCCAAAAAATTAAAAATATACAGATAAGTTAAACTTTAATACTCTGTGTGGAAAAATTTTACGGTTCATCCAACAAAATCATTATTTTGTATTTAATATTTAATTATTGGATTGGAAAATCCTTCCCTTCTAATTTATTTTAATTCTATCCTGCTTAAATGCTCAATAAATTTGATAATAAACAAGAAATATAAATTTAAGAATTCTCAGAATTACAGTTGTTCACTTATCATCAGATTTTCATCATTGTATTAATTTCAAGGAAAGGTGCTGACATAATAAATTTAGATGATTTCCAAAGCTTTCAAATATTTGTTTCATTTGGCAATATAATAGAAATGCATGCAGTGTTTTTTTGTAAAATAAATTATTTCTGAAATTGAAAAACATTTTCTTATTAAGATTTTTTCTTTATAAAATTATATTATTCATTGAATTACATACTTTATCTATAATATAAGGAATATTAACTTAAAAAATACAGTGCTCCCCAGATATAATACTGTCATTTATACCATGGGTCTTTTCTGTTCCCCATTCTTTTGAAAGAGATTCTGAGAAAAATATAATACAATGCATAATCGATGTCAACCCGCCTTGCTAATTTTTGGTCGCCATATTTAAATAATAACAGAACTAAAAATAACAAAACTTCCAGAATTATTATCATCATTTATGATAAAATAATAGAAATTTGAATTCATGTTAATAATTCTGATAGTAATTTATAATTAAAAAAGTAATTATTAATATTCAAATTTATTTTACACGATTTTTTACATATTTTTATTTACAGAAAAAATATCATCAAATTGAAATTCCATGTTTCTCTGATTTTTTAATTTATAATAATTACCAATTTAAAGTCAATAAATATATATAATAACAATACAGTAATCTCTATCAATTGCTGAATTCATATATACATAATTACATAAATGTGCATGCATCAATTCACCAACAGAAGATCTGGGATTTGTATATATGCAGATTTTGATAGTAACCACTAAATACTTTTGTAAAAATGCTTATTTTTCTATTTATTATTATTACTTTTCACTACAAATTAACAATTTTATAGATGTCCTGTTTTATATTTTAGAAAATGGTGAAATTTTTTGCATCAAGAGAGAAAGGATGGAGTGGAAAAGAAAGTACAATGCTCCTTGGATATAATGTTGTCATTTATACTGCAGAATCGGATATAAGTGGGTCTTTCCTGTTCCCCATTCCTTTGAAAGAGATTCTGAGAAAAATGTAATACAACACATAATCAATGCCCATCCACCTTGCTAACTTCTTGTTGCCATATTTAAATAATGACAGAACTAAAATTATCCAGAACTATTATTATTATTTATGATATAATAAAAATTTGAATTCATGTTAATAATTCTGATGGTAATTTATATAAATTTCAAAATATCTTTGAAAAAAAAATTAAAAATTTTCAGATGGCAACTTCAAAACATTTTTGATTGGCAACACAAGTATTCAAAGAAAATGAAAGATTATTTGTAGTGGGAGTTCGTATCTGATACGTGTGTTTTTGGGTGGCTGTTTCATGACTTTAGCAAGTTTTACAAATATAATTATTGTTTTAATAACATTTAAATGAAAGGCATGACAAAAGATTATTTGTAGTGGGAGTTCGTATTTGATACATATGTTTTTATTTTGGTGGCTGTTTTATGACTTTAGCAATTTTTACAAATATTGTTTTAATAACATTTAATTTATTTAAAGGTCAATGGCAAACAATAAAAGTAAATCGTATACCATTAAGGAAAAACTAAACAAATAAATTGAGTGAAAAGTGGGTGTCTCAAAAGCACAAATAAAACAGGAGTTGGATATTCCGGAAGGAACAATACAAGAATGGATTGCAGAAGAAAGAAAATTACAAACCTTCTAGGATAAACTGGATAACTTTCTCTTATTCTCTAATTTAGAATCACTAAATTAGAGAATAAGAGAAGCTGTCTATTATAGTGTGATTGTCTTACAATGCAGGTCGGATCACCACTCCGCAAATCTGCATTATAACCAGGGGCCACTGTACTTTTATTTTTATGAAACTAAAAACAATTTTTATTCTTTAAAATAAAAATTCATTTATTGGAAAAAAACTTGATTTAAATTGTATGGGAGTTTTTCCTGATTGCAATATTTCTAAATTTTTTAATAATAATAATAAATGCAATTAATTTTTTTGTATTATATGCCAACAAGTTTAATTTTTTAAAAATTTCATAAGAAAATAAATGCACATTAACATCAAAATTTATAAGAAAATAAATGAAACATTGGAGAAAGAGAGAAGTTATAGTGGCTGATCTCATGGGCATGGTACACCCAGATTTACATCAATTTATTTCTATGGTAGGGATTGGATTAATAAGTATTGCCATATGATAACCATATCACGCCTAAACCAACTTAACCATGCTTAGGAATGTATGCAACAGCATTTGAAATATATTATATTCCATAAGCAGCAAAATTAATGGTTAAGCTTAATATAGATTTTATTTCTAATTGAAATGTTAAACATTTCCATTACTTACCTTTAACAAATTTCACAATGAAATTCAAAAAAATTGTCTAAAATTTTTAAAATGAAACATATAAAATTATATTTACCATTGTGACAGTTTTCTTCTATCTCTTTGAATAAATTGTGAACACTTGTTAATTGAATTTCTCTACGTGATTCTTTATTTTTATCATTGCTTTTTCTATAAATTAAGATAGTGTTAAAATTATTATAAGCAATTTATAATTATAAATATAAATTTAAATAAACAGTATCACAAATGAGAATTAATGTTCTTTATGTAGGAATTTTTATTCATAGGAGATGAATATTTTTGACCAATTTAACTGGTTATCTTCCAGAACAAAATTATTTGGTTTTAAAAATATGCACAAAACTATTATGAAAATATTTTTACAGTGCTGCAAATCTTATAAAAACCAATTGTAAATCAAAAATCTTTCTTAAAAGTCACATTAAAAGTTTTTCAGCAAAGTGATTTGCATATTTTTGACTTAATGCTGCTACAAAATACTTATTTATTGGATCATTCTGTGTTGTTGCTAAAGGTTACCACTAAATTACCTTAATAAGTATTTTGCCTTACTTATTTTCCCATATTTATTTCTGATGAATTATATATATACACTATATATACTAAAATTATTTAAATTTTATTTTTTACTGAATTATTCTGTGCTTTTCATACTAAGTTACTTTAAGATATCTTAAATATGAAAATAATTACTCTTTTTCAACTTCCATTTCTGTTTCTTCTACTTCCATTACAGGTTCTTCAACTTCCATTGATGTAGAAGGTTCTACATTTTGAACTGTTGTTTGTTGTTTTGGTTGAAGAAATGCATCCAATTTTTGTTCTTTATTATCAGTTCTAACTAAATGATGATCATATGTTTTTTTTGTTTCTTGATTAGATTTAACAGTTGAAGAAGCAACTACAGAAACTTCAGGTAATAATGCCTAAAAATATTAAAATTTAATTTTCTTAAAAGAAAAATTACATATTAATAAACTTTTTTTACTAAAAGAAATAAATTTTGATATTTCATATTTAATAGTTAAGTGAAAAATAATCATAATTTTGTGATAAAAATAAGCAAATAAATTAATTTTAAGCACTATTAAATATGAAATATCAAAATTTAAGTGAAAAATAATCATAATTTTGTGATAAAAATAAGCAAATAAATTAATTTTAAGAATTTTAAAAATATGATTTTTTTTTAAGTTATAACTACATTTAAAGAGGTATTAAAATTGAAGATTAAGGTACTTATTAAGGTAATTTATATTAGTTTTAAATATATATGTGGGTTATCATACTGCTGGATGGATAAACAACAGACAAACCTAATTCATATATCCTTTTATTTCATTTTGAAGTGGAAAAGATAAAAATTTTCAAGTTAATTTGAATTAAGCCATTGAATCACATAATGGATATAATGGGCAGAAGGTCCATTTTGGGCTGGCTAACATTCTTGATGGGGCCAATTAGAAAATTGAAGTTCAAAGGACTGGTCCCAAACACCTCTTGAAAATCTGGAAGTGTAGGACCTGAAATTGAACTTAAATCCTCCAAGATGGTTAGTGACTGCTTTAACATATTGCATCTGGTTGATCAAAAAGTTTTAAAACTATTGGTTTAAATGATCTCGTTAAAGATCAGTAATCAACATTGCCTTGAGTATTAAATATATAATTTTTTTATTGTTATCTATGCAATATGTTTTATTATTATTATTTAAAGATTAAAAGTTCCAAGTTCCAAGGAGAGATATATAAAATAGCTAGAAACTACAATAAAAATCCATTCGACCATTCCCCATTGGGGAATGGTCGAAAATGTTCCTTTAGGAAATAAAGGTTTTATTTCTGCATAATGCTTGGTTTTTCTTTTTTACTTGGATTAGTCGCAGAATGTCTACAACTTTAGTACAATAAAAATCTTTAGAATGAAAGCTGCATTGACAAATAATGTAAATGAATTGATGCTAATATTAAATTTGAAAAAATTATAATATTCCTTCCCTACTAAAGAATTGGGATAAATTCCCAACTCTTTTTTAACAAAAAAAATAACAGTTACTGGGAAATGATTTCATTCTCAACTACTGCATTTATCCTAAATTCTTAAATATATTATTAAGGCACTGGGTAAAATGCTTTAATTAATAATATTTTTAATGGGAAATGGCATTGAACAATCATTATTTACTTGATACATCATGTGTAATGTTTATATGTTTTAGAGTTGTTCTAGAATTAAAGATACTCAAATAATTTTAGTAAATTTAATAGAGTGCTATTATTTAAATCTAAATATGCAGTAATGTAATTTATTTTTATTTAATTTTTATAAATAAATAATCTCTAATAATTTATATGCAACATTGAAGAAGAATTTATTAAATGATAATATATGTCACCTTAAATAAAATAATTTCCAAAAACTATATCATAACCAGAATAAAAATAAAACTAGTATTTGAGATGAAATAATAAATAAATTACTTAAACATTTTTTGTTGCTAGCACTTTCATCATTCTCAGTATGCAAAAATTAAAAACATAATAGTTACAGTGAGAATTAATTTTTAAAATCAGATTTGTATAATTACATATTGTATACTAAGGAGGGTGAAAACATTTATAATAAATAAATTAGTTACATGTTTCATCTTAAGTACTAATTTATTCATTTGTAATGTTTTATGGAAAATTTATAGTATTTATTTTGATATTTTCCATGTTTGATAAGTAATAAAAAAACAAAATACAGTCAAAATTCTTTTCATCTATCTTATACTGCATATTTATTACAAACATTTGTCGTTAGTTATAATAATGTTTTTCAATTTTGAAATAAAATTTTTCCAATATCCATAAATTTATATAAATTCATTTATACTACTAAATAATTTCTAATTTCAGATTTCATATAAAAATTTCAAAATTTAAAAACATTATTCTAACATACTTATTATATCTTTTCTCTAGTAAATTATTTTATAATTTTGATTCAATAATTGTATATATGTATCATCATTACCTGTGTTAAAAAGGTACGTGATTTGTTTGAACCAAGTAATCTTGCATCAACAGACTGTTGTATTTTTTCTATTATTGCTTCTTCATGTAGAAAATGAACTTCATGTTTTGTAGGATGAACATTTACATCTACATTTTGTGGTAAAATCTCTATCCTAAATAGATAATTATTTTGAAAATTAACATTGTATTAAAAAATATTTAATAATAATGAAAGTGTGTTATATAGAAAAAGCTGACAAATTGTTTGGACTCATATATTTATGATTGGTCCTCAATTAATATAACATTAATTATAGAAATAAGCTATTGACAATATTATTCTATTATACAATAATGAAAGAATATAGTAATAATAAATCTAAAAACAGTTTTATGTCCTTAACTACTATTTTAAAAAATTATTTAATGCAATATAATATAGTACAATAATGAAAGAATATAGTAATAATAAATCTAAAAATAGTTTTATGTCCTTAACTACTATTTTAAAAAATTATTTAATGCAATATAATATAGTACAATTATTTAATACAGTAGGTCCCCAACTTCTTCAATTAATTCCTCCAAAAAGTTTCTGTGTAAATCAAAAACTGTGAAGTTCAACAATGCTTAAATTTGATATACCCAATTGGATGTGTTAGAAAACAAAATGGCCAAATGAAATTTAAGTGTGTAGTTTAAAGCACAAATAAGAAAATTTAAGTCTATAAGTGATATTTCTGTAAAAAAATTAAGTTGTTTAATGGAATTTTCATTAGCATTTTATGGAAATTCAACAAAAATAAAGAGACTTACATATCTGTTTATCTCTGAAACAGCATAAATTTAAATTATGTAAGTTGGGACTTGCTATAATTCAGTTTTTAATAACCTTCTCAAATCATGACTGAAATATCTCTTTTATTACAGTATTACTCCAGAAATCAGAATGCTTAAATTGGGATTATTTATTTGTCAAATATTCAAATTAATTCATCAGTAATACAAATGCTTAAAACAAAATATCACTATAGTTAATTTTCATCTATCATTTACTCAATAAGCAGTAATAATTTTAGCTATTTCTGTTATACATTTCTTTTAACAAAATTTCATAAAAAGTTAAGAAAAGATTCTATATTTAAATTCAATTAAAATTATCATCAGTATATAGGTCCTCAATTTACAATGATGGATGCATTCAAAACTTTGGTTGTAATTCAGAATACAATTTACCATAGGTGCAATACTATAAATGGAGAGTAAGTTCTTTAACCATCAAAACTCAGATTAGGTTAGGTCAGTTAAGCTGCCATATTGCACAAGAGATATACTATATCTGGCAGTGGCCACTTATAGAGTCTATCACAGGCTGGCCAGCACCCATGATGGAGTCAACTGGATGGTTGAAGGATGGGGTTCAATGGGACAGGCCCGGACCCTTCCTGAAAACTGGAAGTGTGGGACCCAAATCCTTCAGGGTGGTAAGCCACAACTTTACCACATAATCATCTGACCAACTCTAAAACTCAGAATATTCAACATATTTGTAAATATGAACGAACACACACATGAACACACACACACACACACACACACATGAACACACACACACACACACATGAACACACACACACACATGAACACACACACACACACACACACAATATATATATATAACTTTTCTTTCCAATTTTCCATTTTTTAAATATAGCTCACTGATTTAGAATTGGTGATACTGGTGAAATTGATAGAGAATTTTTCCTTTTTTGATATACTAGAATATGGAGGAAGGAAATTATGATATTTTTATCTAATAAGCATTAACTCAAATATAAAATAAAAATTTAATTCAAAGGTAAATGACATGAATTGTCTTAAAGATAATTCATATCAGTTATCCTTGAAAAAGTGATACTGATTATTTGTTGTTCTTGTTGATGGTTCTGACATATTATCAACTGTAAACATTTACAAAGCATTTTCTATTTAAGCTTCTATGTATTATAAAATGAAAGTTTAAATTATGATTAATAAAATAATTTTTATAAATACTAATATTTTAAATAAATTACTGTGAAAATATTATATATTCTCAAATGATAACAGGCATTTTATAACATATGTGATAAAAGTTTTGTTGTTATTAAAGGCCACTATAATGCATAATAAATATAAAATCAAGTTCATATAAATTTAAATTATATTTAAAAATGTTCTGTATTATTATTTAAAATATTTTGTTCAAATATTTCAAATAATGTTATTTTATGGATAATCGGTAATAGAAATCAAAAGCACTAACAGCAGTAAATAAATAAAACAGAATTTTATTCCTATAACAAGAATGTTTTCGATATACTCTTATATCAACTTCAGTTGTACAAAACCAATACAGAATCGAATCACATTTAAATTATTCATGAGATTCGAATTTAAGAACACAATACAACACAAATTCAAAAATAACTTAGGAAAAAATTTATAGCTAATAACTAAAACAAATCAACATAACTTGTAACTATATAATATAATAACCTAAATCTAAAATAAATAATAAATTAACATTAATAATATTAAAATTATTTAAAGTTCAAACACATTA